>JAHZNE010007321.1:0-24618 GCA_027744055.1 Callyntrura sp. NNG-2020 | reverse complement strand
CCTACACGGTCTACACAACTAGCAACACGCTATTTATAGATTCTAACATAAACAGCAATAGATTGAAACACATGTAGAGTGCAGCAGGGATTTAAATATTTTAAAGAGTGCACTTTGAAAACCCCGTAGTATTAATTTGTTTTAAAACAAAAGCGTTCAATGTCGTATGAAATGGAGCAGGAAGAAATAGCTTGAATTAAACACATCTGCAAGTACTTTGATACAAACTAGTCATTTCCTATTTCGCTGGTGGAGCATCAAAAGAATATTTAGTACATCAATTTTCTACGTTTTGTTATTTTTATTTGTAGTTCGGAAGGAGGAAGAAAATGACCCTAATATGATTTTCTTGGTCCTTTTCACAGCCTGTTTTTCACAGAAGCAAATTAAGGAAGTGAGGAAAGATAAACTTGAACACCTTTGAAAACAAAGACCAAAGGTAATGCCATTGAAGAAAATTCTAAGTATACAATTAGGCATTGAGGTTAATTTAGCTCTGTATGTTGGTTACGTCAATAAAGCCCTCTCAAGTAGGAACTAAAATGCAATAATACTGAACAATATGAACACAGAGAACCTGCATGACAAACAAAGAAAGATCGGAGCAGCTCTGGGGGAACGTGGGACGCTACACAAGAGAACTAACTACATTTGCAAGATGGATTCTCGTGTATTACACTGCTTCAATAATTAAATCACTGTAGTTATATGTTTTGTCAAACATTCTCTGCATCGTGAAAGGTATACTATGCTTATTTCAACCCAATTTATACAATACAACGTTATCTTAACGACGAGAAAGCAAAACGTCTGTCAGCTTTCACCAACTTTCACAAAGCAATGGGGAATGGCTCCAAGCAAAAATGTGTATATGTTTACATACTACGCAGTACCAGGACAGCAAATAACCCACGTTCCATTAAACTTGTGGGATAGCTCATATCATACCCGCTCGTAATAACAAGAATTATAATGATAAGCTTGATATTATTAAGTTTGCATAATAGACGAAGGGCATGCACATTGCAACAGCAATGTGCACATGTTTTTTTTTGCGAACTTTCTATTTCAACCTTAAGCCATGCAAATTGCTCTCACTGAGGTAGTCTTTGCTTATTTTGCATAATGTGGCTGCAACGCAGACACTAATTTGATGGCATGTTTTGGGCTGTCAGGCTGTCCTGTCATTTCAAACTACATCTCACTAATTCTACTACAGTATAACGGCGAATGTACCCCCTTCCAACCAACGAATGTGAAACCAACAGTCATAAATAACAATAATAAAAAACGCGAATTGTACAACGGTATTGTTCTTATTGTCATTATTATTGCTGATAACGCTGGTGGCTGACGCTAACAGGAGGTGTGTGGGGGCGACTGATGCAACTATAATCAGTACTTTCCAGTACGCTTATCCGTGTGCTACTGCCCAACTACTTTACACAAGACATCTACAGCCCTTGTATATTAACAATTAGTACATACCTCCTATACTAGATACCTGTGTACACAATTTTATCAATGGGCTAAGGTAACCTTTCTCGAAAGCGGATCAGCATGCGGGTAAAGGGTGATTGAACGAGGAACGAAACTTTGTTCTCAGCTGAAATTGCACCACAGCTGCATATGTAAGTAGATTTGCACAAACCTTTATTTCATCATCTCAGATAATCTTCTCTATCTAATGCATGTAGCATATACAAACATATTTCCAATTAATCTTCTTATCCATACGTCATTCGTCATCCACCCACGTCAAAGTGATGCAGGGAGAAACTTTGGACGAAATGACGACATATATACAGTAAATGTGTAGGTATCACGGACTCATTTTTACATGATTCACATTTCCATACAAATATATAAGATATGAAGCTTTTTCCATTTCCGGTTTTGGTTGAAGTCTGCTTTCTTTACTTTCTCTTTACTGCAGTAAGGCTTACGTCACGTTCGTACACAACAATATTATGAGATTTTCTGCCGTACTTATTATTCTACACATAAAGCAAATACATTAAAACATGCACACGTACATAAACTACACGTGTATACTTTCTCTCATGGCCACTTTGACGTTATTTTTTCATTCCGATTTTCCCATGCCCAAAAGTGAGAAAGAAACGATGTTAATAACACAAAGTGACAACACACACACACAGAAGACGAATACGCAACAGTAAGCCTCATTTATTATTCAGGTTCTTAGTAACACGTCAATCCTGTCATGGCTAAGTATATATATTGCTTGTGAAAATCATTTTCTCAGAATTTTACGTTAAATACTGCCACAACTTTTCTTCATGCTGGTACACCGGTTCTGCTGCTACAAGTGCGCAAGTATATGCATATGTGTAATGCACATAATGTACATATACGCTGACACAATGTACCTTGTTTTAACCTTTTGGGCTTTGTTCGTCATTACCGGAAATTTAAGAGAAAAGTTACGCGAGCACATTGTTAGTATGTATTATGTAAGGAATGGATGTAATGCTGGCTTATTTATGTAACAGGTACTCGTAAAAACGCCTAGTACTTCATAATATTGAATTTCCCAAAGTCTTCATCACATTTAGCTGGAGGGTCTTCACTAATTTTACTCAATTAATTAAATTAAAAATGGGAAAAGATCACCTTTGTCAGATCCAAGGAGTAATATCCTGTACCATTACACCCCAACGTAATTGTAGTTCTTAGCAGCAGATGTGGCGTCATAAGTTATCGTTATACCCCGTTACCGTTATATATCGTTATATAGTTTCACAAGAAGCATACTATGAACTCAGGAATGCAATCAAACTACCCAATACAAATGTAAAAGCATGTTTCTGAGAGAAATAAGCTACACAATATATTGCAATCCTACTTATTATGTGACATGTGTGGTCGTAAGGAGGTCGTGACGGAAGCAAATTGAACACAAAAAATGCGAAATACCAAATGTAGTGAAAGTTATAAAAAAAAAAGAAACCATTAGAGGGAAGCGAATGTATCTTTTCTCCTCTCCTTGTTCCTTACTATGCAAAAGCCAAAATCATCCTTGAAAAATAAAAACACGACAGCAAAGGACAGAGTACGTATACTTACATAGAAAACGAGGTCACAACTCACGACAAGAAAAAAATTGAGACAAGTCAGCATGGACATATTTTATTGACATGGTTTGTTAATGATGCATGTGCGAAGTACACCATTTACGTAAAGAGAAAGTTGTCAGGCAACAGCAAACAAGGTCCTACCTAAAATACAAAATTTCTCCTCGGGTGCATGCAACTGTGAAATGACCATTGCTGTAAACAAAGAATACATTAATGTTGGCAGACAAAAACACTTCGCTACCGTGATTCTTTCAGGTCAGGGTAAATCGAGTCGGGCAAGTTGCTGGGGGCAGAATTATAAAGTGGTAAGTAGCAGTGGTGGGTGGCTGACGGTGATGGATAAATTAAAAAGTTCAAAAATATATATCTTCAGCTTTAGCAACGGTAATCACCGGGAGCAGCATCCTCAAAAGTGCTGACAGCATGGATGAGGTTCAAAAGGTAGTGAAACTTGCATATACGTAAAGTATTGTAATATTTGGCCAAAAATTATTCGCCTTGTGACGGTCTTAACGGTCCATCTACGAAGGAGTTAATTCCAACTGTGTTGATGGTTCCCTGTCGCAGGTACAATAACTCTGCCCCACATCCATTCAATGTACATACTTAAACAATAATCATCTCAATAAATTATCACATCAGCAGAGTCTTGTCATATAACTACATGGGGGAATAGGAAACATTGCGTCTTTGAAAAATAAAGGTAGAGGCACACATCAAGATTAGTTTAAAGGCGTGATTTCAAGGGAAAATACAATAATTACACTACAAAAATAACGCATGATCACTTTGTGGCTTACGGCTTTCTTGTATACTTCCTTGCGGGCTGGGTTCAGTCAGGTACAAACAATACAAGGGTACAGGATTGAGAGAATGCAATGCAGAACATTACACATATGGCAATACTTGCACAAAAAATATTTTTATTTCGTTAGGCGTAAACAGGTACAATGTATGATGTTTGAATTGAAATACAATATATACACGTTAATTAACCGAAATATTTACAGCGAATAAACATGAAGGAGATGACACGTACATTTCACAGAAAGTGGTATATAAAGGATTTGGTAAAAATGCGACTCTTTTTTTATAGCAGCATAGCAACATCATCGCGGTGATCATCTTATTGGAAGGTCACATTAGCATCAAATCATCAATGGGGGCATGCCATCATGGCGGCAATGAGTATCAGGGTCACGAAGAAGAGCAGGATAATGTAATGTGCGGCATTCAAAAGGCATTTTATTTCATTGTCAAAAGGCTTATCAATCAAAAAGTGTCACAAAAATAGGACGTTAATGATTATATCACAAAAACAATAGAAATTTATTGCCTTGAGGTTAAGCCATAACTTGTGGTAAGATAAAAATGGAAAGTTCATATTTTATTAGCAATATAATAGTGGTGAAAGGGAAAAGTGAAAGAGAGTGTGTGTGAGAGAGAAAGAGAGAGAGAGAGAGAGAGAGAGAGAGAGAGAGAGAGAGAGCGGGAGAAAGAAAGAAAGAAGAGATCCAAATAAAAAACATCACTTTGGGATCACGATCGTCATTATTATTATCGTCGAAATAGATATAAAAATATGTTGGCTTTATAAACATGTATACTGGGTTGAAAGATGAACTGATAAAACATGTGAGCATGTACTGGTATATATACAACATTATACATATATTTCTACGTAACATCAGGGTCCAGAGGGGATGAGAGAGAAATAACACTGACCTCCTTGATCATCCAAGGCAACCAGGGTACGTATACCTGCTTCCTTACTCTGTACATCGAGCCATGACACGTTTATACCGTAGGGATGACCCCAAAAGAGGAAAAAGGGTGATGAACAGGGGAAAATAAAAGGAAAATGAAAGGGGTAAAAAGTAATAAAGTTTATAAAAGTAACAAAATCGGCAGTTGATATACAGCCATAATAACCAAAGCGAGAAGAGGAATTATCCGTAGGAATAAAACGGAAGAGGCAATATAATGACGACGTTTGAAAAGGTGAGGTCAAAAGAGATTTAGAGAAAAGCACGATCATCGTCATAACCGTCATCGTCAGAGATAGTAGTAGTAGTAGTAGTAGTAGTAGTAGTAGTAGTAGTACCAGCATCAGTTTATAAAATGATAAAATGTTTGCAAAGGGAGAGAGAAAGGGAAGTAAAACATGATCCATCCAGAAATCCAAGAGCAGCGAACACCCAGCAGCAGAGGAAAAACAAGAAATTAAGGAGATCAAAAGAGATCATAATTTTCGATTGGTTTTCCCATTTGTTATTATACATCATCACATAACTGTATACATATACGTTCGAGCTGTACTTATCAAAAAAAAGAGAGAATGTGCCCTCCTTCACACAATATGTCTATATGCTTGCACAGTTTAATTACTTTTATACCATTCTCATGCGCACTCACGCAACCATACCTGATGGGGATTTTTGTAGTTTGTTTCAGTTCCAATATATTCAAAAAATCAAGAACCGTACGATGTAATATAATTGAAGGATGCCGATATATAAGAGCGCACTTTAAACCTGTATCCTTGGGTAAATATTGCACAAAAAAGTATTACCAAACACGATCGCGTCGTCGCTCAAAGTGTTCCAAATGCAAATATGAAACCTGACGTTCTCATAAACAAAATATGAATATTAATAATAATAATAATAATAATAATAAAGCTGGTGGGTGAAAAGGATTTTTCAAGCATAACTTCTCATGCTTTGTATTTGAAAAAAAGTTCTCCTCAACTCTTCAAAATGTGAGCGTAATGAGCACAATGATTGCGATTTTTCGGTGGATATTTTAAAATTCTATTTTCCTGGAGATTGATTAGTCTTGTGTAAGAAAGCAACATTTTCCTTTTCGTCCTTTTATTGCTGAGTTACATTAATAAATATAATGAGCTCAAGAGTTTGTACAAATTACGAAATACTTCGTTTTATGTTTCTAAATTAGTAATTTCATACGTATATACACGACAAACAGCAGGTAATTGGAGTCAAAGGTAGAGATAAACAGGTAATCATTTCACAGATAAACGGAAAATATCGTTTCTTACAGCCTTAATAAAAATCCGCTCTATTATTTCCTACATGTTCTATTTCATTTCTATTTGTTAGCAACAAATTACACAGACACGACACGACAGTCTTTCAAATTTATCCAGGTGTTGTAATTTTTCTTTTTCTCTGTAAGATGTTTATTACGCTTGAATAAATCATCATGAAAAAGATGTCATTTTTCCCAGCTCAAATATCAGATAGCAACAACATAGGGATTTTCAAGTATATTTGTGTTACCCCAAAAGGAACCTCGCTTTATATCTATTCAAGACGGACGTCATTACTCACTCCACTGTTGACTGCCCATCTAAATTCATAGCTGGTAGTGTTGTTAATTCTACCATGTTTCATTCCGTCCCCTCCAGTACAAGATTTCATACGCTGTCACTTTTATTCAAATTATATTTTTTATCCTCGATTTCCTTCTGTTTCTCAACCCACACAATAAACATAATAAACAATGACGATTTCACCACAGGACTACCTACAAGGTGTATTTTTAGATGACAGGACATGAATGCGTTTATAGTCACCCTTAAAACATAAGCATGCTACCTTTGAATACAAATAGGATAAAAGAGATTCAAGCAGAAATCGACAGAAGCTGCTTTCCCCTTTCATGCTGTTTTATCCAGAACAGAAAATAAATTGAATCCTGGAGTGTTCGGAAATTGATAGCGTCTGGTTATACACGGTTGTGATTTGTAATTATGTGTCACATGTCGTGATCTGTTACTCAAATACGGAAGTTACAGTTACAGCTTTAAAGTTACAAGAAATTGGAAAGTGTAAATGAGCGTATTGTCTAGTTCGTCCTAAACTTTGATTAAACTGGATTTGTAATGAGCACAGCAAGCGAATATACGCAAATTGATTTAATTTTAAGTTACGAGGTGGCAAGCTGTGAGCTTTCTAAAAATCGACGATTCTGGCAGCTCTGCTTGCTACTTATTTTCTCCACGTCTCCACACGGGTTTTCACCTTTAGCACTTTTCATCGGTAAACTAGTTGATTACTTTTACCAACTAGTTTATCGCAGTCTATCAATAAGCCTCTCTTTATACATATGGGTGAAAAGTTACGTTAACGAAGAAAGAGCCTAAAGGTAAATACCCGTTTCTTCTCTCTTGCATTATTCAACTACACAGGTGCCCAAATTTATTATTTGATTATGTTTCAACGCTATTCTCACCCTGCTGGTTTAAAAGATCTATTTTGGGTATACTGGTACCTACCTACCGCACTAAACTTCAGTGTGTATTCTCTATGCCTGATCGTTTTTTCTCTCCTTTTTTCCTACGAGTGTGTTAAGCACTTTTTCCGAGCAGACATGTCATCCCTACTAATGTCATGATTCGAATGCAAGATGCGAAAGAAAATAAGGAGCGAGTGAACTCCCTTGATTGTCTCATTTGTCAGGATCTAAACTAGTTATCAGGAAAAAAAACTACCCACTTTTGCTTGTGTGTTTTTTCTGCAAATGTCACAAATGGCAAACGGGACCTGCATCGTTTTAGCATTGCCTCCCTATTATTTTGGTTTATCCGCGGATTTGGTCTGTGATTACATCCTACAGCACTGCTGACACGCCATCATAAAGACCCTCTTTTCTTCTTCTTCGTACTTCCTCTGACATACATTATCTCACATACAACTCACAAGAGAGCGACGAAACACGACATGACACATGACTATATGGTAAACACGGTCGAAATACAACTTCACGTAAACCTAAAGTCGTATCATAATGGCAAATGTCATTTTCCCAACTTTTCGGTGGGGTAACTTGACTACCAAGGTAATATCAAATTTATATGGGCACCTATCGCTACCTCCCAAATAACCTTTTGTAATTAGTTTTCCTCAACAAATATGACTTCTATTAAATGATGAAATCACGAAATAGCCAGTGACTGTGAAACACTTATTGGGTTTATTTAGCAGGTAAATTTACTGTACCTATTTCGTAAGTCGCTACTTTCGCATGTTGCTTTCGGTATTGCCATCTTTTGTTCTGCCGAAAAATGGAGATTATATCCGAAAGCTTAACAATAAATACCCTATTCGTCATGTAATTCTATGTAATACAAAAGTGTATTCTTCACCTTCATATCGGTAGTTAGTTTGATCTGATTATCTGATGTAATTATTATGCTTCTTTAAAGAGGTTCACCGCTACACCTGTCGCACACTATATGGTATATATATTACTTAAAACAGTCTTTGAAAACAGTTAGTAGAAGCAACCCTGGCGGTTCTTAAATGTTACTTGACAATCCCTGGTAATTAGCCCTATAATAGGGGAGCTTGCCAGCTGCCATTCTGTCCTGACATACGCGGTTTTCGTGTTGTTGTGTGAACCCTTTAAACTTAGGTGCCGGTCCCATCACCACCCGAAAACAGATTTCCCTTCCAGCTTCCTTTTGAAAATCAATGACTCCTGAAAAAAAACTTTCCTTCACTTTTTTTTCTATTACTCATCTACTTTTCCCTTCCCAACACAGTCAACCCCATAAATTGGTATTCTTTTCACAAATAAGAATCTCGCCTCCGCCTTCTTTCTCCTACTATATCATTATTTGATTCAAACTTTTCATCAGACTATGCACTTTCCACTTGTTTCTATAGAAAACAACTGTTAGTTTTTCGCAACATCATAAATCATCTTCCCTGGCCTTGTCACAATATAGCAAAAGCCATAAAGTCGGATAAAAACAGGAGGTGGTACATACTCAATGGAAACACCTCATGGTTGAAAAGACTTCATCTGTTTTTCTCTTTCCCCCACAAGTAAATGATTACCCTTCAGTAGTACAACACACAAAAACGTCGTAAATAAATTCTCGGAAAAATACTACATGTACTACTTATTTACAAAAAAAACGCCAAGGATAAGCCGTTCTTATTATCCCACTACATAAAAATCTCAAAACGACCATGACAGAAACGATAACAGTTGCAGCACAACAACAGTAACAATACAGCTCAAGTAAGAGATATTCAAACAGGAACCTTACGTAAAAACAGTCAAGTTCATTTTTCTCCCACAAAGACCTAACCATACATAAACACTATTTTCCCAAGAAAAAAAAGGGAGAATCCTTTTGTTGACTTTTCGTGGTCTTTGAGCAAATATAAAACCAACGGGTAGCGGGTAGCTATAGCTACTACCATACCATTATTTTGATAATCATAACCCATCACCCGCACCATGATCCAAAAACACACTGTTGCTGCTTGTTTCCGTTTTCGGTTATTTTTTTGCTACTATTTTTTCTCTAGGATGAAACACATTTAAGTCGCATTCTATGCATTTTGTTGATATTACTCCCTAACACACATACCTAAAAATATACGTTCTGATGAGTACATCCTTTTATACACCACCACAAACTAGTACCGTTTTTGATACCATATAGAATATAAAAAAACGTAACAAGCTTACCTCTTCAACAAGCTGGAGCATCCGCCGAGTGCTCTCCAGGGACTATACAGAAAAGAAAAAAAACATACAGACATTAAATATTGAATTGCCTTCATTTTCTTCCGCTTTGTATATAGGAGAATTCGCAAAAACAGGAAATAGGAAAGAGGGAAATTCGTACATGGATGATAGAATTGCAAGGAGAAAGGGGTGAAAGCAAAGCGATCAAACATTTTTGGCACGTCAATAATTATATTCACTGGCGTTTACACTACAAGGCAGCTAGGGAGAAGATTTCTGAAAAACTCGTCGTTGATATGTATGCCGTAATAAAAAAAATATTTACTGCAACGGCACATGTTCGCATTTTTACTGCTATTGGCTGACAGAATGAGATAAAATTTAAAAGAAGCATCAACAGTCTCTCGCCAAATGAAAATTGATAAGTGGCGATGATAAGGGAAAGAAAAAAGGAAGCCCCTCAAAAGCGTGTACAATACACATTTTCGCATAAAATGATCATGTTTGTTTTCTGATGGAAATCGTGCACGGAGAAAGAATAACAAACATAGGCCCTTTCTTCCTCTTCTCAAAAGAAGCTATCCAACATCATCATCACACGCTTGCCAATATGTGCTCCTTCACATTAACGTTCCTGTCAAGACATTAGCATACACATCTGGAAGGTCTTTTTGTTCTTCATTTCCATTCTTTTCTCCCTCGTTCAATCCCTAGATATCCTTAGCATCCCTGTATTGTGGTCAAAAATAGCTAAAACATGTGCCATGTCATCACCATATTGCGAGGCAAACCCTCAAATAAAAATAACCACTAACGCAACGAGACTCAAGAGAAAGGCGCACACAGAATTTGTTTTGTTACGAAAATAGAGAAAGTGCACGCGTTCGTCGTTCGCCATTATTATATTCTTTTACTTTCTGCATGTGCCCCATCAGCTTTCCCGTGGTTACATACTACACACACCGCTTGAATATATCTGACTACCGAGAAAAGTCTAAAAGTCAACAGAATTATCATCATGCTCCTATCCTTTCTTTCTTGGGTATATTGTCAGTCAATTTTAGCATACTACCGTCTCATATCTCCAGCCTCATTACTGCGTCATCATTATTTTTCGTCTCCCCATCTTGCCCTCCCCTGATTCTTATTTTTACTTTCCGTTCAAAAATCCAAACAAGTGCTGTGAACGCGTGCCATATGACGCAAATAAGGGAAGACGAATAAAAAGTTGTTGCACCCAAATTAAACCTTCCCTGAAATGTATACCACTATTTTCGTTTTTGTTTTCTGGAATACCCCTCTTCTCTTCGTATTACCCAAACCTCCACATCTGCATCTCTCTGCAATCTCTGCAATGAAACTATGAAAATCTCATACTATTTCTCCTCTCCTATTTTTCAATCTTTCTAATGAAAATGAAACCCTGCAAGTTGGTTATGCTTAGTTAGTTGCTATACAAGCTTGTATGTATAAAGCTTTTATCTTTTGACTTGGTGGTAGGACGCATAAAGCAAACTTTCTCCCTCTCCCTCTTTATTCCAACCATATAATAATACAAAGAAACGTGCAAGAAAAGCGAGCACATACAAAGAAACTGGCTTGACTGACTGCGAAAGAGCGAAACAGAGAAAAACGCTCTGAGCTTCTATTCCAACACGATGCTCGTCGTTATCCCCGTAAAATTGTGTGTGATGGCATGATGTGTGGTTTCGTTCCGGTGTCTACGTGTATGTATATACACGTACGTATTATTGAATGGACATGATGATCATCATGACACAACTATACACGCTAACTTATTTCTGCTACTCTGTACAATTTCATTGTGTGTTGCGCTTGGAGAGAGAAAGAGAGAGAGAGAGAGCAGATATTATTATTACTAAGACTCGAAAGAGAGAAAAAACTATCATATTATATGTATTCATCATTGTAAAGGATTAAGTTTCAAAATGAAAGCCTTCCCTGATAAAACCTTCTGCTTTCATCTTCTTCACACATACGTACATGCTTCAATATTCCATACTTTCTATTTTTAAGTATTTTTCAATAACATTATTTTCTGGGTACACTGTATAGGAACTTCAAGCCGGATTTACGTATATAGAGATGTCCAAGATACCCAAAAACAAGAGTTTTTTAAACTACCTCTTTACTTTCATTTTCTAAAAATAATTTCATGCCGAAAAATGATCAGAAAATAGAATGCCGTCGTATTCTCTTATTTTACTAATAATGAATATCGCCCAAGTTTAATTACTTATGGATAATGGAAGCGGCAAAAGGAGCAAAGTTAAAAGGCAAGCCAGCAAACTTATAAAAACTACAACAAATTACTAATTACAAAAGACCAACCCTGTTTTCAATGTGATCAGCCGTCGCAAAGGAGTATATGCGACGTTCGCTGGGTCTTCTTTCATAATTATTTTGATGATGCATCCTGAAATCTTCGAGCATTTCTTATCAACAAAAAATTATTTGACACGGTCAATTTATTTTCCCCTTATTCAAACGCTTTTCGAGAGAAAAAAACATAAAACAATAAATGAAACTTTTCACTTCACATTAAAAGTTTAATTACAATATAGTTTCCCGAAATATTTTCGGTTGCTGACCAGTCCAACACTACACAACGTAAAAGTTACCCTAAAAACTGATTTACCGATTACGTCAGAGGCGACAACTAATTAATGATAACAATTCTTCAAAAACAGGGATTTCTGCTAATGCTTTCCCCAAAGTCTATGTTATCATGAACTCTTTTTTCTGTACAAGTCTACAGTATAAAATACATTGATGATAAGCACCTATTGAGTGTTTAAGTATCGAAGCTTTCACAAAAATCCCACGCTAGACAAGACAGCCCGTGTCGTTATCTCCAACTAACACAATTAGCATCAACGCTTTCCTCTGACAGGTAATAATTATCAGAGTCAGAAAGACATAGGGAGCAGTCAATAAATAAAGCAGAGAAACACCGGAACTTGACACGCACCCTCAGTCACACAGGAAGTGCTTTCTCTCACTATTTTCTGTTATCGCCCTTTTCCACCCGCTCACTCACGAAAACACTGCCACACACAAAAGAGTGTCTATCAATTTCCCCTGATAAATTTTGTTCCTTTTTCAGATTTGCCCAAGCCGAGAGAGTTCATCACTGCAGTCTTGTCAGATCTTTTCTGGCATGCATGCAGCTCAGAAGCTCTCGCATGATAAACTGATGAATGATGGAATGAGACAACAAAGTTTTGCCAAAAGAAGACGAAGCAGAAACAGCAACAAACCATGCCAAACAAGCAACCAGTTTTTTTTCTCCCTTCTTGTATTACGTTCATATTATACACGTAAAACTGGCTTCTTTAGGTAGTTCCTCTTCTCCTGCCTATCACTCTCATCATCATCATCAGCAACACCAGCAACAGCCCCAATTCTAATATATTGTAAAACGGTCTCTCTCTCCCCCTTCTCTTCCTCTCGTCTCTTTTTCCCTGTTTCTTCTTCAGAACAAGTGTGTTCTTGTATCAGAACTTGTACTGAAAGCAAGACCGTATAATATTATGTTTCACATTGCAGATCGCTCAAAGCGACGACGACTGAAAAGGCTCAGGAGAGGAGAAAGCACAACCCTCACTTTCTGCTCATACCACTTCACTTGACGTACGTTCATACATTAAGCTAGTGACTGGTACATTTTTTACGCATACACATATCCACATATCTCCCTTTATTCTTTCCAACATCATCATCGTTGTCGTCATGAATGCCCATTATACAGTGTATATAGTAAGGGAAGACATGTCGCTGTGTGCGAACACGTAATATCAAAACATCCTCGTCCCTCATTCATACAATGGGCATGTACGTACATCATGAAAGCAGAGGAGTAACAGTTACGGTAGCAAAACAGTTCTTTCCTTTCTCTAATAAAACGGCTTTAAGGAGGACAAAAATCCCTCTTTCTCTCTTCTTCATCGTCACTAAATGCTGGAGTGAGAGCCTACATTTATTGCTACCGCTGTGCTGTTTTTCCTTTTTTTTCTCTCTCCCTCCCTCCGTCCCTATTACTGTTTCTCTGGAGACCACTTTTTCCCTGTGTGCATCCTCCTTTTCTTCAATGTCTGCCCAACTCTCCGTTTGTTTTTTTCCCACGAACACTACATAACAGTAGTCCCAGCCTACCAACCCCTTATCCTAAACTCCTTTCAATTTTACCTGCCTAACTCGAAGAAACGTTGTATTCTACTCCCAGTTAAAACTTAAAAACCTATAACAAGAAAATGCTTCACTTTCTTTCCCATTTCTTGATTTACTCCATTCCACTTCTCAATCGATGTTGGATTTACAAAATATACCTCTATATATGTATTACATTTAATAGAACAACTACCCATTGTGTATGACTTCTGTCTTTCTTCCTACTCTGCGCCGGAAAAAAAATGAAGGAGCTCACAGAAGGAGAGTAGAAGAGAACTCTCGCTTAGAATGAAAGCTACATGCTGAGAGATAAAAAAGATGTACATAAATATAGCTCACTCTGAGAAGAAATCTAAAGTACCCGCGGAAAGAAACACAGCAAGTGAAAAAGAGAAAGCAACAGGATGATGATTATCGGGATAGAAAAGGGTAAAGTATATCTATCACAAACACACCTATACCCGTTTCCCCGTCAATATCCACTAAGAAAGGAAAAGAAAAAAATAAAACAACCTGATGCTAATGCTCCCATCACTGGCACTACTACAACACCGACATCATCATCATCATCATCCTTATCTAGTAGTCCATATCAAGCTATCCTCAACAGAGACATAAATATACATAGACACAAGCGTACACAAACACACGGCACCAGGTAAAAGCTTTTTTCTTTCTAGTTCTCACTCATTTCTTTTTTTTTCTCCCCTCCTGCTCACTCATACCCCTTTTTTGTATGCCTTTATCGTTGGATTTTTTTTCACAGGAGTAAAACTCTTTTGTTACCGCTGCTGATTCGGTCTATTTTTTGGTAGAGAAATGCATATACCTTGTTCTTCTTCTCATCGTAGACGACACATACACAACACTTATCACTACTCAAAATTTTTATGCTTTTTTGATTCCTCTCTCTGTCTCTCTCCTCCTCTTTATTTATCCATATAGATATCCTGTCCCACTCCCTCCCTCACTGTCGCTTTTCGTTCATTTTTTTTTGCCGAAAAAAAAAATGTTCATTCAACTGTGTACATATCTCTCCATCTATCTCCAACATTCCTTCCCCATTTTCCACCTCTGAACATCAGGCGGTAGTCATGTGTGCGCACCCTAAATTTTATGATGATCATTGCGATGCGAGTGAACACTTGAATCACTCGACATTTCATACGTTCTCGGTTCAATAGGAGAAAATAGACATAATGTGTTCATGTATAAACGACGATGACGATGACAAAAACAGGGGAGAAGATAGAATACCCGAAACAGAAAGAAATAAAGAACAAGCCCCGGGGATACATTTGCATACATTCCAGTCATGACACACAGTAAAGCAGGCAACTTGCCGTTCTATTAAGCATCGGCTCAATAATACCTACACACACTGTATAGCCGCCATCATTACGGAAAAACGGCAACGAACAATGATAATGATGAAGACACCACATTATTTCCCACGGTAGAAGCGAAACATACAGCACACTCGTGTATCGCATCGTGTACGTCTCCTTGTACACGTATGCATGTAGTCATACCAGTCATCTAGAAAAACAGTTTGATCATATCGTCATCATCAAGCTTGGCATTATGAAAGGCTTTGAAGAGCATCCACTTGGACGACTAGAGGAGCTTGTTAAAAACTTAAAACTTCGTTCTTTTTTAATACTTTATATAGTGCCTTCGCCTTCTCCGAAAAAAGATGTACATTCGGAAACATGCACACGACACACATATATACCTGTCAACGTGCCACCATACAATTTATAAAAGTTGTATACAACATTACGGATAACAGCTAGAAAATGAAGACACTTTTCTATTCCAGGAAGAATTTCTCGCGTAAAAATATTCCAGAAAATGCTATACGTTCACGTATGCATCTAATAGAAGATATAGTTTATCTAACCTTTTCCATATGCATAACATTTTACCAGTGCGCCAGTAACGAAACTTGCAGGTTAGTGGGATCCGTGCTAGCACTAACATCACCCTTACTACCACCACTGCACTCGCTGCCAACAGAAGAAACGTTTTTGCATAAGAAACAACTTCCATTATTGCACATGAACAGAAGCATGCACCCTTTGGACAGTCTCTACTACCTGGTCTTGTTTTCTACTCTGTTGCTGCTAAACTAAGAACTATACACGCTTCGTTCTCTTTGATAAAAGCTAACTTTCTTAAGATTTATTCTGCTTGAGAGAAGCATGTAATGTGGTATGGGTGAGTGAGTGATGTGATGTGTGTACATTTACGCTTTAATGAGGACATAACAAAGTCGTTTACTTTCGCCTACCTCCCTTCCTCCTTTTTTTGCTCATATTATTGCCCCGAATTTACCTGCTTCTGCTATTTCTACAATAACGGCACTCTTCTACAAAAACATAAACTTCGTTAGACGATATAAAAACATAAACCCTACACACACACACTCTCTCTCTCTCTCTCCCACTCTCTCGATTACGCTCCCTTGGTTTTAGTGCAGCGTTATTATTAAAAAGTAATAAAACTTGTATCATCATTTAGAACTCTAAATTCTATAAATATTCTATATAAATTTTAGAGAGTATATTACTGCTCTCAGGAAATTCTCCCAGTGAGCATGATGCTGAAAAGGCCAAACTGAGTGGAGAACCAGTAGGTACCACTTCCCTTCACATTTCCAATAAAATCAAAACTTCTTCTCCAGAACCAACCTTGAATACAAGCTCTTGTAAACAGTCAGGTGCAAAATTTTGAGTATTTTGAACGTATCTTTGCACTTTTTTATCGATGGAAAAGCAAAATGACATTGACATTATTGCTAATCTCGGCTTTCACTCGTGTGGATTCAAGGATTCAAGTGGAACAAAAAGCAGTCGTGCTTACACAGATGGGGGGATACAAAAATCTGCAAACTATCAAAATCCGACAAGTACATTGATCGACTCTTTTTATTTTCCCCATCAGACCTGTTATATGAACACATTGATGATGACAATTAATGACTTGATTTCCTTTCAAACACAATTACGTGCATCAGTTGGACGTGAGGACTTATTTCTAATCGCTGTATGTACAGCAACAGACTTAATGTCATTTTTATATGTAATTCTGCATACATACAAATCCGCACGCTTGCCAAGTCAATTTCCGGTTTGTTTTCCCTCGCCATCTAAACTTATTTCCCCGTAAAATTTCATTATCAGATCAACGCGCGCCTTTCTTCTACACATCGCATATTGACAGTAGTAGACAGGCAGACTAACTTATATTCTGGTATGCAGGTACACTCGAGATAAATTTAAACTCTTACAAAATGGCAGTGAATACCGGGAACACAACCTACGTAAAAATACAAACCTACCCTTCATAACAATGACAGGTGTACCTTCCTACATATATTAGCCACACATCCCCACGTTTCCCCACGATCAATGATATATGACATGGCAACGTGCTCGGTTCGGCTTCTCTTTGCTACTACCCGGATGTCTATACTTTCCTTTACTGGATGACATATGAATCTTGATTTTTTTTCCGTGGGCGTGGAGAAAATCCCCCCAACTTCATTACCACCACACAAACCCAACAAAACGAGACGAGAACAAAATTAATGAGGAAACGAGAAAAGTATAAAGTAATAATAATAGTTTCTGGTTTGAAGATAATTAAAAGGAGCAATATTTTCCACATTACACAATACTTCTCCCACTCTGTTGCAAAATGATCCGCTAGTTC
This sequence comes from Callyntrura sp. NNG-2020, assembly GCA_027744055.1. NCBI lineage: Eukaryota > Metazoa > Arthropoda > Collembola > Entomobryomorpha > Paronellidae > Callyntrura > Callyntrura sp. NNG-2020. Next base: position 7,099 of record JAHZNE010007321.1, on the reverse strand, counting down.
TCCTAATACCAAAATTCCTCCTTTCTCTACTCATTTCCCCTGAAATTCCCTAAGAATGAATAAAACTAAATGTCACATACTAAACATATATAATCAACTTCCCCAGTCGACTTTCTTCTACTTTCCCCCATTCCATTCCTATACCTATTCAAACGCAATATAAGGAGTCCAAAGGTATCCTTAGTATCCTATATCCTTTGCTAGCTTCCCTGTCAGCTACATTTTATTTCCTCGCTTCTTCATCATTTAGCTTTCCCTTTGTGAGAAAAGTAATTAACATTCTCAATGAAACCAGCTACAAAGACTTAAAGGGAATTACATACCTAGCGGATACCTTCAGATTTCCTTCTTTCTATCATTGCCTGAAACAAGGTTTCAATTGGCAAAAATTATACAACACACACACACATATTGAGCAAAAAAGCATAAACGCATGAAGCAGAAACAAATGTTTATGTAACCACCCTTGCCAGTTTACACACTAAAGGTTGGTTACATAGTCAAACAGGAAATTAAAAAAATCACTTTTTACTTTGTTCCTTCCCCTTCACAGGAGCCCACTTCTCCATGATCATTTTCTTGAGTGTTGGTGACTGGCTTACTATGTGTGATTGTGCGATTTTTTCTTTCTAAACTTCAGGGGTACTGGATGGATGCAACAACAGGGAACAAGGAAACTACACTCCAAAGTGTAAGTGTAGTAATAATGTTCTATATTGCCTGTTCCTGTTTCCTTATTCAGCGTAAGTGCTCGTAGATGTGAAATGTACATGAAAGTAGTAAATACGTAATTAGAAAACTCGGAAGAGGACAACACTGCTGCAACCCAGCAAAGATATTAAAGTAGAAGGGGAGCCTAAGGAAAAAGTGGGAAACCAGCACACAATAATAAAAGGTTATAGCATATCGCACCTACTTACATACACTACGCACGACGACAACATCGCCTCGCATCGTTTACCTTGCGCTCTCTTTTTTTTGTATACTTTCTTCCCTGTGTAAATAAACCAGAATTCAATACTTTTTCTGGTGTTCCTTTCTTCCTACCTTGCTCCTTATCCAACGACATTCCGGAAAGACGCCAACAGCACTAGAGGTTGTTCAACATACCTGAGCATGTTCATGGGCTCGGCCTGATTTCTTCCTTTATCAAATTTCTATTTTTAGCTGATGCCGTATTTTCTTCCTCCCTCAAGAAGACAACTACCCCTTCAACAACGATTTATCTTACTTTACCCCGTAGTAGGTCAAATTTTTTTTCTCAAAAGGTAGTAGATATATATTGCTTTTCACAAAGAGAAAAGAATCTACGTCGTTTCTAGAAAACACTATATAATCTAATTAAATGCCCACGTGCAATTCTTGCACTGCATAAACTTTTGGCCGTTTCATTCCATAATGTCCGTTGTCATTTATAAAACTAGAAGAAAAAAACTTCTCGTTTCAGCTTCTCCCGCTTTTTAAAAGCCAAAGACCAGGCCAACTTTTCTCTATAGAATTCGTGTAGTAGTAATACGTGTATGTTTGTACTGCGCCATGTAACATTTTAAATCTGATGATAAATGAACGAGTAGAGTGAAAGCAGGATACTCTTGGGAAACGATATATACGTAACAAAGATGTACGCCAGCAACGTGAGACTTTCTTTGCTGTATCCCCAAACCACAAACCTCATAATAAACTTAGCTTCGCACGAAAATAAATTCTTCCCATCTTTTTCTCAAGTATGGTCTGTGGCAATTATAAGCAGATCCCATACTCAACTAAAAAAAAATTTCTTCGGTCAGGTTGAAAACTTTAAAAATGTACATTCTATGATTATAACTAACTTTAAAAGTAGCAATAAAAAAGTTTTCGTTGTTGACTTTTTTCTCACGAGGACAAGGGTGGAGGAGTTGTTAGTTTTGAACTCGACTCTCGACCGTACACCACACAAATACACAGAATGCATTCAATACCATATGAAAAGAACTCTCTTTCAAAACTAAATTTAACTTTTGTGAGGTCTTCATTATGCTTACAAACTTGGGGATCATTTTTTCATATTTTTCTTCAAAACATATAGAAAAGCAAGCAATAAGGCAAAAAGTAGAAGGCAAGGGAATTATAGAGTTGTGATCTGTTGAAGATTAATTCTGCCATAACAAAAATAGAAAAAAAAAACAAGAAAAAACTTACCTCATCAACTACTTGATTAGTCTTGAGCTGGATTTGCTCAAGTTCTGCGCGGGGATCGTCTCTTGGAGCAGGCATCTTGGAAAACTATTTTATTGCTTTAAGACGGCACTGTCTTTCTAAAGATGATTATCTTTTATCCCGGCGTCTTCCTTGCCACAAATTATCCCCGTTGTTTTCACACAAACGTTGATATAACAACGATAAATCTCCCAGTTACGAAACAGATAAACTCAAGTTTTTTTTGTTGTCTTGTCAGTCTTGTTATACGTAAAATGTGTAGACGTCGACTTAGACGATAAAGAAACGGGCTTCACGAAAGATGACGACTTTGATGATGATAATTCAGAATAAACGTATCGTCACCGTAAATACTGCACGTTGACAACGTCCTTGATAAAAAAAGAAGGCTTTTTAGTTCAGTCCCTGGTATATATTTTTCCCTGACTTTCTCGTATACACCTGCAAAATAAACGCGTCAAAGAGAACAAAGAAAGCACATTATCAGCCGTGTTGTTTTTTTTGTTGTTGTTAACAGTTTCGTACGTAGCGAGTTAGAATTTCACCAAGTGGATAACCCATAATCATCTGAGATGCGTCGGCGGCACATGTACAAAATAGATAGTGATAATGGGTTGCCGAGAACAACTAGACTAATTTGAAAGTACGACCACAACCACACTTTTAATTATTACAATCCCACCAGCCAGTACAACAGCCACCAGTAATGTGGAACATTCAAGCCCTGAAGTAACGTCCCTGTCACCGCCTCATTTTCCACAACAAAGGATCTTCTTCCACCTACAACTAAACTATTCCACCTACAACTACACGGTTCCACCATTCCCTTTTAATTTCCACCGTAATATATGCACGCTCATAGGCCCAGCAGGAGGAACGATGATGAATCCTTTTTTCTTTCTAGTTCCTACTCTCTTTCGTTTCACGGCGAAAGCGAAACGTACACTCACCACCACCACCAGTTCGTTCGCCCGTGAGTCAAGAAGAAAGAGTTTGAAACTGAAGCTGAATTCTCGACTTCTTTGTTTTCCTTTTTTACTAGCCACCCCACCATCACTATCATCATCATCATCATCATCACAACTAATTCACCTTGATTTGTCCAACCTTTTCTACCTGACCATATGTAACTCTCCTCCTCTAAAGATGCGACTTTTGTGAGTGTGTCTACGTCTACAGAGGCCCAACCAAACAGCAAAAGTTCAAAAGAATTTCCAGTACTGGTGCTGCTCCTGTTACTGTTGACGATGATGAAGATGAAAAAGATGATAATGTTGCGACGACGACGTTACGTACGTACGTGCGGTGCGATGTACGACGTAAGCACTTGAGAAGAACGCATAAAAGCCTATTGAGTTCTTAATGATTTTCTTTCATTACTTTCAGAACAAAACTTTCACTTCCATTCTTATATACTTACTGACTGACAGTGCTGGTGCTTTTGTGCGCCTTACTAATCCCCCTACCGTATTCTTACTGGTAAAAACAAAACTGTTTTGAGTGAGACTCTGCTTGAGTCGAGAGAGAGAGAGAGAGTGCATTATAGAGGAATTAATGATAAGTTTGGAGGTTTGTGGTGATGGTCGTCGTTGTGATCATGCTGATGCAATGGTCTGCCAAAGGATGATAAAACCCTTAACTTTCAGCCCAGCAGTGCAAGCCACAAAAGAAATTCTGGGTGGGAAAGGAAAACAATGGATTTTGGATTTGGTTCGAAATTGTGATAGGATTGTAGGTACTCTTTTTATATATGCTATCCTGAGACAGCCTTTATACGCAGTAGTGGGTAGGAACGGTGGTGGGCAAAGATAGAACCCATTCATACCAGATGCCGGCTTCCCCTTTTCATGATGTGATGTGCTTTTCCCGTGTATGTCTTGTCTTTCTACATTTACAATGAGTTGACTCACTATTTTTTCCAAACTGTAAGCCCTTTCTCCCTTCATCTGCTCAGCTTCAAAAATGGCGAAAGTAGATGCGGTTGGAGAAAATTCTGAGAAAGCATAATAATAAAAAAAAACGAAATGCCTGGACTGTGTGTGTGTGTCCTAGCCAATGCCCTGCCCTGGGTGTGTAGCACAAGGAAAGAGTGTTAATCTCTTTACGAAACACCAGACGCAGGAGCGGTGGTCCAGTGAAATCCACAACTACTGTCCGATCCAATATCACATTCTATTTTTCGTTTTTTTTTCAATTCCGAAAAACGTATTTTATTCTAAGTCTTCGCGAAAAAAAATGTGGTTAGCCTTTGCTGGATTGAAACGCGGAGTGACTGGTTGCTTGGAGATGTAGCAGTGCAAGTGTGTGCTTTTATGTGTACTTGTTGTTGATGAGAACGATTTGTTGTGATCCTTTTCCATTTACCTGAGATTCTAGATCCAGATGCGTTACCGTTACTAGCAGTGAGCGAAATGAAATGGGATGGGGATCACAGGTGAAAAATATAATGGAAATGTATCACACAATACACGTTCAATGTCGTTGATGTACTGATTTATACGGGGACCTAAATCTCTAGGGGAAGTGATTTTGGAGAAAGAATGCCCTACTCACGAGCTAAAGTTCATAAAAAGGGAAACAAGACGGAGGGGAAGACAAGGTAGCATTTTTCTTCAGCCCCAAATCTAAACTAAATGCATAACGACAAATTATAATGGCAACCATATCTATATTGATTGTGCAGCCAGGACGCTGCTCTGGCATTTTCCACAGAACCTCCAATTGTTATTTTTTTGGAGGTTCTGTGGAAAATGCCAGAGCATGGTCCTGGCTGCACAATCTATAGTTGTATACAGCTGTATGATCACTGGTTCTTCTTTTTCCCAAACGTGAGTATGGAAAGCTAAACAAAACTCTTTTCATTTTGTTGGAATACATAGAGGTAGAGGTAGTATGGTGTGCATTGACCACGCACCCCAAGTTGGTGCAATGCAGGCTTTACTAGATGTAAACTTGCATGAAAAAGTTGGACCAAGGAACCAGCAGCGCTGGTTACAAAAATGGCAGAGGAAAAACAAATTGCTGTAATTTAGCCATTAGGGTTTCTGTATTCTTCTATACTGTTACATAAACCCAGCGTTTGTCGCTTCCTTCCTTTTTTGTATTATTATGGCACATCCTAAATCTAAATATTCTTAAATGACTTAACAAGCTCCAATTTAGAAATGGATACGATACGTGTAAGGTACTAAGGTTGTCTTTTCTTTGGAGCACAGTAGGTGGTAACCAAGCCACGCTGAACTACACAGTCGACAAATATAGGTCACTTTCAGTAGCAGTAGCACACAGTTTCCCGAATAACGACTTTAAGGATTTGGCAGTGTACACACCACCATGCATTATCCATGAGGAAACACCCACGGAACATATGTATCCCAGCTAAACATGGCAATTGTGATTTATAGCTTCAGGTATACTATCCTGCACTATAACAACAACTGATTGGCACGCAACCAATTTAAAATTAAGTTTGTTTAGCCAACCAGGCGTTTATGTATCATGGCAGATCCAACTTGTAAAACTAACACTTCTACACAGCAACGTGGCAACGGTTATCACTAGTCATTCATTGCCATTGCTAACACGACTAGTTATTAGTATGCACATAATCAAAGCTGAATATGCGTGTTTGTGTGGGTCTTACTGAAAGAACTGATAGATCAGCATGAATCACGCTAACTAAACATTAAAATTTATAATATATGAGTATGAAGCGGTTGACAGAGCATCACAATATGGCAAATGGTAAAAACGTTAAAATGTATAATTTTGTACATGTACAAATCAAATCAATTCGTGGGATATGGCATTGTCACCAATGTTATTGGTTTTTTTTACAGAAACGAGTGTTGTAATTACGTGTATCTTATCTTATCGTACAAACTAATACACGAATATAGCTAGATAAAAATAAAACATTAAAAAATCCCTTACCAGCAAATTTTAGAAGACTTCCTGTGTGAAGACTTTGTTTCCACCCATTTATTCTGATGACAGAGGTGACAGATGAAAAATTGGTTGTAACCTTGACTGACAACTGAGCAAATAAAGATGTTTATTTGAGTATGAGGATACGGATGGATTGGTGACTGTACTGGACTGGTAAACTTGAAAACAGTGATTCTAGAATAACAAACAAACAATTGAACCATCACCATTTTCAGAATATCACTCCAATGCGCTTCCCACAAGAAATTAAACAATTTAACACATTTTCCCCCAACCACACTCAAGACAACTCGCAATGAAACTCTTCTTTTCTTGGATTTTCACTTACCGGTTTCCTCCCAAGTAAATGGTAATGATAACTATGGTAACTAGTAAGGCCTGATATTACCGTTGAAAAAACTGTTTCAAAAAGGTTTCAGTGTGTGTGTGTATTAATAAGAGCAACTTGGTTTCGTATGAAAGGTTAATTTTATTGCAGATAAAAAGTAGGAATATTCTCACTAATCAAACTAAATTTTATTGCTGTAAATTCCTTGAAAGTCCTAAGGGTCTCATTTCCCTTCACGAAGACTGGAACACCACCACAGTTTAAATACGCTTTTAAATTTTATTGCAATCTCGGGCGGTACTCAAGTACTCCTTAACTACGAGAAATCTGTGTCTAAAAGTAGAAATGAGCCATACTGTGTTTCTCCCTGCAGCGAAATAAAAATGCAGTAGTAATGATTCACGTTCCGTACCACAGGCAAAAATGGTATGTATTATTATTATGACAGAGTACAACCCTTTTCCTAGGTGCATTCCGGCGATGCTTAAAAAACAGATAAACACATACAATGCAAAACAGCAACAGTAGAGCAAGAGTATATAGAAGAGTATAAAGGTAGGGACACGAGAAACCACAACACTTTTCTAAAAACAGATGATTTGGTGACGTATGCTTGAAGATGGATAC
>JAHZNE010007320.1:0-39478 GCA_027744055.1 Callyntrura sp. NNG-2020 | reverse complement strand
TGGTCGGTTATTGTCACACATAAGTCATAATCCCCTGCAATTAAGAGATTATAAGAAAGACGTCGAGATTTGGTTTAGTCATTCGATGACACCCATTCACTTTCGAATGTCTCACTGTCTGTCTTTCTCTCTTTCTGTCTCTCTCTCTCTCTCTCTCTCCCTGTATACTATACGTTTGTTAGAGGACCCAGCTAAAAAGATATTGCGGATGTGTCTACTTTATGGTTGATGGTAGCAGGGACCGTTACACTTTGTTGATGGTTCGATTTTTATTACGGGCGAAATGAAAATGGTAAATGGTCTTTCGTCGTCCCACAGTGTACTGGTGGTGGTCGAGTTAACACAGGGCGGCATCTTAGTTAGCCCGGATTGCTTATTTGTCCGTGTGTGTGTGTGTGTCTGCACTGTACTCTCTGTAGACCGGATAACAACGATGAATTTCGCAGTAGGGACGACAGAACGAGCAGGAAAGAACACTTGACAACATTTTATAACGCTGTGTACACCTTCCTGCGTTATAAATACAAACGCTTCATTTGTTTTTCATTTTCGGCACTAGAACAGTCATTTTTGCTCGGTTCTGAATATGACGTAAGCATATCTCTTGAAAAGGCTAATCAAAGAAGAAAATATGTGTTTTCGTCCAAAGCACTTCGCTTTCGTAGAAATTTCTTATTACTATTTACATCGTCCATGAGTAAACAGTACAGGTCATTCATGGAGGTATTTAAAGTTATGAAAGAATTGAGGGAGCAATAAAACTTGTCCTCATTTCTACCGCGAATTGCTAGTAGTTGAGTTTCTCTTTATATGTACTGGGAAGGTAGCTTAGTCATGATGACTTTTTTTGTTAGAAATATTCATTAAAATCCAAATCCAACGTAAGACTCTTCCACCTGATTAGCCATGAAAGTTTGGGCTTCGTATTAGATGCCACCTTGTTATTTGTTACTATTTTCGAGTATATTGAAGGAATGAATAGTAGTTTTCGACCATCATCTTTTTGCCAGCACAGCACGGTTCCAAACGTGAATAGCAGCTTTAAAATGTATGACAGGGGGAAGACGCTACTACTACAAGTGTTTTCTGCCCCTTAAAACCTGAATAGGTTAAGAGTTTCTCAAATTTGTAATGGTAAGTGGGTATCTCTGCACTCCCAACGAAATATTATTTGTCAGGGACATAGAATGAGAGAAGTGTGTCCACTTGTTATCTTTTGAGTCCTGGCAATATCAATTTATTTATTTAGTACGAATGGGAAACTTCACATCCGAGATGCGAATCGAGATTGAGTCCGGATTCAGCGGGATGGAAAATGTCACATTCTGATTATATAAGGCTTTGCAGAAAAAAAAAGTTTCTCTAGTAGCCCAGTAATGATGTGTACCAGAGATATTACGAGTTGTCTTGTACAACCACTTTTACATTTGATTGGTTTCCTCCTTTCCGTTTGGAAACTGCAAAAACAAATTAGTCTTTTCCCTGTTGTTATGATTTATTTAAAGGTGACCTTTTATGTGCGTCTTTTTAAAAATAGTAAGAGTATCTCCCTCTCCCCCCTTCTCCGTCGTTGCCTCCTCCACTTGTCCGAAAACGGAGAAGCACTCAAAATTTTGTTTCGAACTTGAGCACCATCGCCATCACCATTCTACACACAGCTAGAATAAAGCTTAGAAATATATGGCAGGGGATGATGAAAAATGAAGACAATTGAAACTGTCACAGGAAAGAAAATCCAAAGTACATGTGTGGAATCACGTTCTCCTACTCATCATCGAGTCTTAAGCCAAAAAAAAACTCTTCCTGCTTCTACCACTCCATTATACAGTTTCGCGTTCTCTCATGCTCCTCATGTTACTATCATACCTAGTTTTCATCTGCTGGACTCATCCACTCTAATATGATCGATTCTTGTACACAGGCCGAGAGAGAGAGGGAGATCAATAGCAAAAGGGACAAAAAAAGGAAATAATATACGTATATAATTCAGCACGCTCCCCTTCTCATATTTTTTGCTACGACAACGAGAAGTGAACAGCTTCTCATCTCATTGTATGTTCTTCCTACTTCCAGAATATACACTCAACAAAACAGCCCACACAGTTTTCTCCCTCTCGGCTTTCTCAATGAACAATCTATACAATAGACAATTGAGCACAAGCTATTATTACGGATAATAAGATTATGTATCAATAACTCAGGAAAAGCTTTCGACAAAATAATAATACTAAATGTAATAATATGTTCGGGAAAATTGAAAAGATGAGGCTCTTCAAAATATTCCCTTGATTTAAACGGAGCTGACAACCGACAAAAATGAAGTATCAGGGAAAAAGGAGTTATTTTATGGCTATTGATTTTTACCGTTTCCTTTTAAAATTATGGACAAACAACCGAAAAACGGTGATTGGGGCAGTGATACAATAATGTTCAATGTAGGGATGACGCGCATACAATAAATAAAAGTAGACCATACTACATCACTCGAGTGTAGGACTCGGGAACAATAGTGCTCGTGCTCGGCGGAGCATTAGCCGATGCATATCGTTATATCCCCTAAGAAAATGAAAGCGGGGACAAAATGTACCCAAAAAATTATGTCACCGCAAATTTGACACTGTTTTGTTTGAGTTGCAGTTTACTTGTGAGGAATGGACATTTGAAGTTATTTTCTGTGGGGAGTTGCAATAAAAATAAAACGTACAAAAAATTAGATAAATTATATTTTTTAGGAGTGGAAGCCATGTGCAATGCATCAGTGTCTTAAGCTCAACTGTTATTTTGCTACCAGGGCGAAAAAGTCAGCAGACTGAAAAGTGTGAACAGACAAATGACAGCAGCGAAATATGTCTCGACACGTAAAATGTCGTAAGGTTGTAAAATAAATTGAACAGCTAATTTCCTCGTGTCACTTCCAACGATGAGGTGTCGTGATAAAAAAAATATCTTGGAGCAGTTTTCAAATTAAAACTTTATTACTACTTTTTGATGTCCCATTGCTAAAATCAGTTTATTTATTTCTCTCTCTCTCCCTCCCTCTCTGTATGTTTGAGTGTCAACGTAGGACATTTTAAAAGTGATTAGTGCCCAAGTTTCTTTGCGGGGGGCAATAACGCCATTTACGTACCGTGAACCGTTCCGTTTTCAACGCAAGTTCTAATTTTCGGAGAAGAAAGAAACGTTGGTGCAAATGATGAAACAACGATTGCAAGAGAGTATGTGTGTGTGTTCAAGCGTGCAAAGCAGACGTGTACAATTTTAAGGAAAATGTTTTAAAGAACCTCGCTCCTCTCCCTCGATTACGCATTGTGTGGCAGAATATGAAGCATGTAAATGGCAGATTATTGCGTTAGAGTAAAAACTTTATAAATAATGACAACCACATTGTTCTATGCGCCACATCTCTGTGTGCTCAATCTGTCTTCTTAAATATGGAACTATATATGCCACAAATTGCGTCACCACCATTACCATCCTCCTGGTGGCTTTCAATGCTCCAGAGAAAAAATAGATCTCTACGACTAAACTCGTCATTAAGTAGCTTCCCTCGCTCACTTTTCTTCCTCGCCTCTTCTTACTCCATTTTGTACGAAGGATTATGTACGTGAGATTCGTCACATGTACCAATAAGCTCAGAATTGTTTTTAGCCCTCCTTCATGAAGAACAGAGCGAGTATGAAAACCCATTTTCACAAACATTTATAATGTAAGTGGGTAATGTGCTTCCTGCGCACTTGCTCTCTCGTCTCTAGAGCTTGCGAAACGAAACTTAATGATTTTCTGATTCCAGATATCGAATCTAATTATCCAGCATACTTGCTCCAGCAAACACATTAGTTCATATTTCGAAGCAAGTCAATTACAGCGTATGAGCGTAGCTTCCTTCTTTCCAAAGCGAGGTAATACCAAGCCACTCAACAGTTTAACATTGTTTCCTGTGTATAACCTACAAACTGTCGTAATCAACTGAGACTAGAGCACCCACAAAAAAACTTGAACGTTTCACTTGTCTCTTTAAAAGCAACAATTACATCTTGACAATATTGCGTGTTTTACCTCCTACCACCACCACCCTGGAATGCCCTTAATGTCTCGAAAAGGAAAATTATGTTAGTATTTTTCTCGATTGGGTTAAACGAGTGTATTCACACGTGAAACCGAAATACATCGTATATGTCGTGGCAGAAATGGGGAACGTTTCCACCACCATCACTAGAGCCGAGCTACAAACGAGGGAGCTGCAACATATATCCTCCTCTTGTGGCACAAGGTATTAAGGAAAGTGCTCAAATGAAAAGGGATCCCACCAGCGATGAAGCGGCAGGCAGCGACAGGGGAAGAGTCACATCATCCGTACAGATACATACATAAATGTAGATTTATATATATTTAAAAGAAAAAGTTAATCTGGGGAAGTCTCTTTCGCTCTGGTTGAAAGTAAGGGATGAATGGAAAGAAAGACAACGAATGGCTTAGAAAAGAACACCGAGTGCAAAACTGTCGTCGTAGTTATAAGTAATAATAATGCTCTTACTTCTTCACCCGACCAAAAAAAGAGAGGCAGTAGTGGGGAACATGCTTGAAAAGAGAGAAAAAAAAGAGTGAGTGGTACGGATACCCTTAATGTAGCTGAAGAAGTTAGACGTGGCAGTGGTTCTAGAGAGCAGCAGTATTAGAGATGATGATGATGGTAGTGGTAGCATTACTATTACCATTAGTAAGCACGGCACCGTCCTCATCGTCGTCGTCGTCGTCATCATTGTCGTCGATGCAGCAGTTGGTGACACCACCACTGGTAACAGTAAGTAGAAAGCCGGATGAAATGAAGAAAAAAAAGAGTATGAACATTTTTTTCGTTGAAAAGAGCTTGTAAGCCTAATGGTAAGTAAAGCCTAGTCATCACATCTCATCACATTTTTAGATGATATGATAATATGTGTGATGATAATGATGATACGGTCTTTTTTCGGAGCAAAACAAAAAAAAATGCTTGTATGACAAGTATATATGTATTTATGTGTACTGTTTCCCAGTATCCTCCCCAAAAATGTACGCCTCGTCGTATTTGTAGTTTTGTTAGAAGAGGAGGACAATGAGGATGACGAGGAAAGAAACCATGGGAAGTAATAATAGTAGTAACAATATAAGTATATGAGTGAGTGAAGCACCCTCTTCTCTGTATCATCGTCAGAGTAAAGATGAGGATGTTGGGTGTCCTCTGTTGTGTGTGTATGTGCATGTGTGTGTGTGTGTGTGTGTGCGACGACGGGGGAAAATAAGAGTAACAAGTATGCAGGTTTTCTGCTCTTCTCTCCCCTTTAGTGTTTATATATTTCATGGGAGAACGACAGAGAAGCGAGATGGGAGATGGGAGATGGGATGGAGGATAAAGTAAAATAAAAGGAATTAGGATTAGAAGAGATGGGGGATGGGACGGTTCACTGACTTTATTTCTGCTCTCCTTTTCAGTCATCGTCATCATCGTTGTCGTCGTCATACAACAAGTACTTATTACTATCGCGGTGACTATTACGGTCATTATTATTACAAAGGTGGCAGAGTACTGGGCGTAATAGGATTGGTCGTTCCAGTCTGTAGTGCCGTCCGACGGAAATGGGCTTCGCGTCGAGAAACTAGGGGGAACTGTTACCATTGGCCAGTCCAGAGGAAATTAAATTAAGTAGGCATAACTCGTGGAGGAATCTTCTGACGGATGGATGCTACCTCCAACAATTTTGAGAATATACATGCAGTCGTACATCAGCGCCACATTATACTCCTTTACCCTTAACTGCGTAGTTATTATAAGTATGGATATGAGATGAGTATTACACACATGGTTCACTCTTGTCACTTCAAATATTACAAGAGTCGTGAGATTAGGTGCATATGCTCGGGTTGTACAAGGACAATTTATGCTCTTGCCTAGTCTTCGGCCTTTTGCTCATCTTTCCAACCCTTCCTCCAAGAGTGATGAGCAGATGAATCATGGTAAAAATGCGTTCGGTCATAAAATGGCAAATTCTGAATTTCCAGGATTGATGTGGCCCTATTTTAATTTCCGTGCGGTAATTTGGTCAATTCACCTGTAAATCATTTGCCCTACTTCAATTTTTACCTTCGTATGTTCGATAAAACGGATGTGCGCTCTTTGAAGGATGAAGTACCCCTGCTCCTGCTTTTATCAGAGTTAGCATGTCTGAAATGTCATGTGAGTTATGATGAAACGATGTGTGTGATACAGTCGATTCAACCACGTTTTTGTCAATGTGACTCGACGGATGCAACCCCCCGTTTCAATTGAAGTTGTGTGGGAATTACAAGTAAAGCTATTTTGTTAAACTTACATTGCTGTTAACTTCAGGATATGATTCAATCCATCTGGAAGTAAAATTATAATCCCGTGGGTTTGACCACAAATTGGACATATTTACCTACATGTGTTGCATGTGCTAGTTAAACATGAATATCAAAATCTCTTTTGTTAATTGCTAAACATATTATAGTTATAGGCTTAAAAAATTTTGACGTTCCACAGTCCCTGGAAATCGGGGGGAGGGGGGGGGGGGTGGTGCGCCAATCTATGCCAACTTGAATTTTCCGAAACGTTATTTAAGAGATCCGTTGACCGGACGAACAGCCCTTTATTGTCACAATAAAGAACCAGCTATCCATTTCCATGGGAGTAGGAGCTGCACAGTGTAACAACAGATACATCTGTCGTGTGCTCTTACCTCGGGCAATTACTAAGAGGAATTGTAGCGCCATTCCCTATAGGTCAGAGGGCAACACCCCTCCTTAGGATGTCTACCTCCGCTAACTAGGGCTAACTCACTTTTACACTCTTGCGCTCCCCAAAATTTGGAGAATATTGAAGAGAAAGTCTCAAATCAGGGTCCAAATTCAAAGTTAACTTATCCCTGTGTTCAAGAGTACATTTGGGTTAGCTAACACAAAACGACACACGTCTTCTATCAAATTAAAACACTTGCCATATTTTACCAGTTGATGTATTTTGGATGGAACGGCGGCAGATAAGAAGCTACCTGCGGTTCAAAACCTGTGTTTGTGCATGCATTGGATGGAAGGCAATAAAGGAGGAGTACGACTGTATTAATGCTGGAAACCAATCCTTTTTATGTGCTAAATAATAAGACACGATTGATGCATGGTTGACTGTAGCATGGTTAAATCGCATCATGCATGATAGTAGCTAAAGCGGTTGGTTTGCTGGTGGTGCGGGTGTGTGCATGCTTCGGTATTTTTTCTTCATTCAAAACTACGTAAAAAGTGTTGGTGAAAATGTGAAGTGCGAGCATCGCGGCAGGAAGAGAACCACCGGAGGAAGTGATAAATAACTTGACGCATTTGACATACTAAAATTTCTATCCTACGGCCATAAACGTTCAGTAGTGCAGAAGCAAACAGGAGTACATTTTTTCAAAGAAATATATATTTTCATTTTTTCACCCTCTCTCCCTCCCTGTTTTTATCCACACACACACATACACACACAAAGGGAAAAAGGGAAACTGAAAAAAAATTCTAGAGCTATCCACACTCACACATTTAAAAGTCACTCCGCGAAGTACAAAACGGTTTCAGTGACGTCGGTATAATATGTATGTTCATACCCATATACGGTGAAATCAGAGGGGGGAAAGTGAGTGGTACGAACATGGAAGGAGAAAGGGAGAGAAAGAGAGAAAGCTGAAGAAAAAATGTTATACACACATACTACACATGAAGCAAATGAAACCAAGGCAGGAAACGGGACGGGGCGGGAGCATTTGAAAAAGAAGAGAGACAAGTCATACAATTTTGCTGCAAGACTGACATGAATTCCCTGGGTGGAATATTTTATTAGTAGCGTCACTCGACCGATCATTGTCTTCACAGTCAAGTACCACTGGTGAATGGTGCTGGAAAGCCGAGAAAAAAATAAATTCTACATCGTTTCTCTTTCTTTTTCATATTTTCTTTTTTGTTTTTCGTCTCTCTCTCTCTCCTTCGCATTACCATCCTATTTCTCCTTCCTTCTACGATCTTACCTTCTTTTCCTCACACAGCTTTTCGTATTTGACTGGAACCACACACAAAGAAAGAAAGAAAGAAAGAAAGAGAGGGAGAGACTGGCATAAGGAACATATACATAACCATCACCACCACCACCACCACTACTGTGCTCTTTCCAACTCAACGAGCTAGAGACAACAAGGGCACTTTTCCTTCCTCTTGTTCTTCTCTTTTCCCTTCTTTTTCTTTCGTGCCTACAAGAGCACTTCTCGTTTGTCGTATTTTTTGTCGTGTTATGAGAGATTGTTTACACTAGGAGCAGCTCTGTGAAGGTGTTAGTGGCAGAATTTTACCTTGAGGCTTTTACACGGAGTCATCATCATCGTAGCATGATGGCATCCTTCGTTGCCTGTATGAACACATCTCTATAGGTATATTTAAAGAAAAAATGGAATGATAATAAAAAAAGGGGGAGAGAGAAAACAAGATGAAAAATTCTACTTTAAATACAGTAGTAACACATCCTCCAATTTATTTGTGTGCAAAGAGCCTGCCAGGGTAATAAATAATAATATATACGGCCGACGTCTTCTTGAGCATTTTTGTAAACTTTCTCCTCTCTCTCTCTCTCTCCTTCTCTCTCCAGACACTGAAGGGAAGAGTGAGTGGGAAAAAGAGAGAACTCTTATCATGTCAATTGTCAATATTGTACCGGAGGAAAGAGAGAAAAGGAGTAATTCGCATTGTGTGCGTCAAATAAGAATCCGGCCAAAAGACAAGGGGAAAGTGACTTGTTCTTGTTTGTCTGTTTGTTTGCTTTTGTCTACCAGGCAGACAGGGAGAGTGAGAAATACTATTTTATGTGTCTGTGTCGGTGCAAGAATATTTTTCCCTATAAAAAGAAGGATGCACAGATGAAAATTATGAAAAAAAACACTTGTTATGCAAAAATACTTTAAATTTTTTCTCTCCTGTGCGTACACTTTCCCTCTCTGTCATTTTTCATCGGGGTCTCCTGCCTTCCTTTCCTCGTTTCTTCACCGACTTTTTTTAGCGTGTGGGCCGTATATAAATGTATCACTATTAGCATATTCACCGCCATAAAAACTTACTTTCTAGAAGGCATGTTATTATTATTATTGTTATCATTATGAAGAGCCTCCACAAATAAATGGTCTTTTCCCTATCTTCTTATGACTGTCTTCTTTATATAAAGACAGTTAGAGGTGCACCACAAATATCCCTTTCTAATTCCACCTTCCCTTTTATCTTCCTTCATTCTGGGCCAGTAATATGCATAAACCAAAAAAAAAACTTGTATTTTTCTCCCAAGAAAAACTTTACACTCAAATCCTATTTTATGATGATTTTGATAAAAAGAATGTGTTTTGCAGGAATCCACCAAGAATTTACATAAACTTTCCTCTGAATATTTTATGCATCTAACTTTTCTTGTTTTTATGATTATTCGTCGACTTATTCCACTTGCAACCTACTTAAGTATTTGCAGACACGCAGAGAAGCATCTGCCTCTGCACACTTGTATAACTGTAAATGTTGTTCCTCAATGTATCCTTGTGTAAACGGTTGTACTACCGTCATCATCATCATCATCATCATCATCATCGCCATTCTCAGCATCTCAGCACTCAGAAGCTGAAACAATTTTTTTTATCTTTTCATATTCTTGACTGACAACAACAATATAATAAATTATGGCACCTAAAATAATTTGCATTCTCAATAAAACCCCGTGTAAATTCATCATCAGCAGACAAACGCACCATGGCAACAGCCCCGTTCTCACATCACCACTACTCTCTCTCTCCCCCCTCACGATGGCAGGGTCTGTTGTATAACGGCATATCAGGATTATTACTACCGGGGTACACTTTCATTATTCCTATTTTTAGCTCTAACAGACAACGTAAATGTGTCTAGAAACGCACACACCCGCCATGAGAAAGTATGTTTGACGAGGGAAAAAATAGTGTTGGAATAATGTTTGTTGGAGGGGGAACCGGGAAGAAGCCCAAGAAAGGAATGCGTTTGGAGAGGTGGCAGTTTTATGCATATAGGTACATTATGCATATTTTTATGACGGCTGTTTTCTTCTTTGCAAGAAGCTAATAGCTTTCATGCATAAAGGGAGCAAGGGAAAGGCGGGAATGAGGAAACGGCAGTATTTGTTTCACTTGACTTAGTTTTTGACACACAAACGTAAAAAAAGAGAAGGAGCCACTTTTAACCGTGACGACGGGATCGTAACTAGAGGTGTATGTTCACCCACGACGGCGGGTATTAGGAGATCGTGTGTACCTATTTTTGAATATCATGGGTGACACATCCTCACACATAAACAGAATACACAAATATTTCTTTAAACCTTATTGTGCGTACGTCAGGGGAGGGAGAGAGAGAGAGAATGAAATGGAAAAAATAATAATAATGATCATCTCATCTTCCTGGTACGCTGGCATGCGAAATGTCACAGAGCGTACGTGTACATAAACACAAGTAATAATGTCTTTTGTGTACACGACTTGAAACTACACCGTCGACCGGGGTAGCTGTAGTTTTCTGGCAGAATGCATGAAGAAGTTGACGGTGATGATGACAATAATGGTGCTGTATTATTATGACTTTTGGTGGATATATACCTGCATTTTGCACGCCTCCGAGAGGAAAATAAGAAGGAGAAAAAGCATATGACTTGCTGTTTCACGATTATTATTGGGGAGAATGGGAAGGAGAGATGAAATATTAGAAAAAGTGGAATGTAACGGTTAAAAGACAAGGACTTTTTTTGTTTCTAACGACATCTGCATCTCCCTCGTGCCATTTTGTACGTAAGTAGCCATCTGGTTTTTGGTTCATAATAACAATATTATCTTTTAGCGAGTCTCCTCAGACCTGGCTACTGTAAAAAGGGTATTAGTGTTGTAAAAATTGTAGGTAGTGGGGTTGGAATATGTTTTTTTGTGTATGGTGTGGTGGGTAGGGATACACACAGAAACGTACAAACCGACCTACCTACCCACTACCCACCATCACCCAGCAAACAGAGACGACGACAGAGAGATGCAGCGACGACGAACAATGGCAGGAGAAGAAAATGATACTATCGCCTTACATTCTGTACTCCCATTTTCCCGTTTTCTTCCATCTTCTGCATTAACTTAATGATGATAATAATAACGGTAATAATAATAAGCACCGCTTTCATTCACTCTCTTTTTCTCTCTCTCTGACACACACACAGAAATGCACCACACACTGAAAGATTCCCTTTTATTGCCGTTTTTTTACGTTGAAACGGCAGCCCAGAAACAGGCAATAGGACAGCAGTATTCTGAAGTGAGAGCAGAGACCTTCTTTACCCATTTTACTCGTTCCCTGGCACAGTTGTAAGGATACAATAAACCATACGATTCTTTATTAAGTAGAGGGGTGAGGTACTTTAAGGCGTATCTGGGCTTTTTGTCGGTCTGACGGGCACGTCGGTTCTAAACAAACAGATCGATACTCGAAATAAAGGAGGAGACTTTGAAGTTTTTTTTTTTTGAAAGAAATACTCCATTTTTTAGAGGGGAATGACTCGCTTAATTTTTGAGGATTTGTGGCGCCACGTAACTACTCTGTTTTTTGTAGCCAATACTTTTTGCATCTCGGGTAAGGCTGGGATGAGAAACGGGAGTGAGGAACGACAGAACAGTTATCATCATCCTCCGAGAAGAAATTAAGTCTCAGTGACTCAGTCAGCTTTTTTCGCTAATGTACTTACAGTGTTCTCCTCAGTGTGAGTAAATACACCGCGGGCTGCTACAACATTTTTTTTGTTACAAGAGTAAAAATGGTAACCAGTCATTTTTACAGTTTCGCAAATATTATCCTAATCCTATTTTTCACCCAAATGGAAATGAAGATACTCAAGGAAAAACGATTCTCCGAGCTAATCCACAAGTTCCAAATATTCAAAAAGCATGCATGGTAATTGCCTAGTGCTCTACTTTTTCCAAATATTTTCACACAGACACATTCACACAGGCAGTAAGAATTTTGCTGAAAGCAGTCCCCGTACAAACTAACTCATCATCATCATCATCATCATCATCATCACTGACACTAGCCATACTAAAATCCGGCAAAATTCTACTTTCTCCATTTTATTAAAGAGAACAGGTTCCTTGCATGAACCAAGGAAAAATATCCGCAGGCTTCAATTTAAATGGGGCTTACTCGTTTCTAATTTACTACCATAAAAACCCCACAATTGAATGGACTGTGTGCCTAATGGATTTAGTAAACCAATTTAAAATAAACGAAAATGTTTTCACTTTTTACCTGTTATAATATGCTCTTGGTGTATATCGCCACTGGACATATTTTCACTGAAAATTAATCAGAAAGCTATCATCGTGTAGTATAGGACGAACTGCTGGTCTGGGATGTTTTAATTACAAGTTTGCGCATATTTATGTGTGTTTATGATGTAAGTTGGGTGAGTGAATGAGATATGTAGACGTATCATGTATATCCATCAAAGTTCCGGTTGTTCAACTTCCTCCGCTGGTCGCTGTCTCTTTTGTACGGCTCAGGCTTTGTGTCCTTTTATTCATGGGAAAGTCACTCGTCTGTCACACCAGCCGACAAAGAGGGATACGCGTTTTTTGCTGAGGCTGAAAAACAAAAAGTATTCAACTTCGAATTTCGTATTCCCCTGAATAAAAAAACCTCGCAGAGACCATGGTCCACTGTGAGCCTGCTGCCATTTTCATTTGACACAGCAGGAAACAAATGTTGATACGGTTTTTGTTCATGCAAACGGTAGGAATTGTGACCTCTACTGTCACCGCCAAAGCGCAACATCACCGCCGACGAATGAATGAGTAAATTTCTGTGGTTCTCCACAACCATCAATACAAGCTTTCACTACAGACTGTTCTGATGATGATTCCGCCATGATACCTTTTCAAATAGATCCGGCATCTATTGACACAACTACCACTGCTACCACCTTGTTTGTCAAAACGTCATTTACCAACTCTCTCCAGCATATTCGCGTACATGAGCCATGTACGATTATTTAAAAGTTTCCTTGCCGTCATGTGGCAGACATAAAAAAGGGTTACATGGTTGTATACACGGGTATGTTAGAAAGTGAAAGTCAATGTACAGGGTAGCTGAGATGTGTGGATCGTGTTGTACTGTCCTGTAAGTTTTTTTTTATAGGAAAAGTAACTTAAACGTTTTGTAATTTTCGTGTAGCTAGAACTCTGCTATCCTTAAACATGTAACGTTGGGGGTAATATGACGCTTCCTTTCAGGTCGTGAGGAGGGATTTGCCCTTGGGAAGGGAAGGTAAAGTATATTTGCAATATTCGTGTCTTTTCGCAAAAATTTAAAATTTTAATGTATAAAATGATGGTAATAGTCATAATAAGGTTTCTGGTAGCAGATGAACAATGTGCCCTTTAAACTAAATTGTTTCGCGACGTTGGCGATTGTGATGACGAACATCAACACAAAACCAAAAAGACCAATAATGTTTTGGTTTTGTGATATTGGTTTAAAATAGAAAGTACAGCGTGGTTCAATACGATCCATTCATTTCAGGTATCCTGTACAACTTCCGACTGACAAATGACAGATGCTACGCAAATACGATCTTGCTGTGAATCATTTGGTAGGTAATGATGGTAATTTTTATAATACCGAAGTGAAATACCAATATTTACATGTACCAGTTGCAGTCCGTTGCTTCTCACTCGCTAGACACACGGAGGCTTATATGATGTTTGTAGAATTAAGCTTAATTTCCGGAGTATTTGATATCCAAACAAGAGGCAAGAGCACGACGCTTTCGATCCTAGTTGTACAACGTGAAGCTTACTGAAAGCCAATAGCCACGTTATAACAATGACCAGTCCTCACTATTTCACATCCCGAAGCCTTGGAGCGTTAGCTTCTTAGGGCAAGGACAGGCCATTAAGTTTAAAGGGAACCTTAAGGCTCTGTGAAAGGGCTTCAGTCATGAAGCCAAAGACCGTAATAAATAACATGTGATGACGTCACTGTTATGCAAATAATTAATTTACTCTATGCTCTATACTCTATAAACTATTAGATTTGAAAGATTTAATCCCTTTCCCTCAGTTACCACGAATTTGAAAATATCGAATTCCCGCTCCAATTTAAGTGATACCTAGTTAACGTCAATTCTGAAATGATGCTATCGATATAGTAACACATTACCAAGAGAGTATAATACCCTAAAAATTAGGATACCCCTCTTTGTGCCCATAGCGATATATTCCTCGTACATTTTTCGTCTCTTAATTTTCAGGGTTCTTTTTCGTTTCATTATTCAGGATATTCAGATATTTACACAAAATGGAGTTTAAGGAATGGCAAGTATACATTAATCACCATAAAATACGAAATATTGAAACTGTTTTAAACATGCGTATATATCAAAATACCGTGTGTTTAGCAGGGTCATGGTCCAGGATAATTAAACTGGTAATACAATTTGCATCCCCCCGAAAAAAACCCCGAAGAGAATCGGAAATCCATTTTGTGAAATGGTAGTTGTTTGCGTAGCAAACGAGGGAAAACGCATGTTTATCCAGAAACAACAAAAGCTTTCCATGGTGCGTCGCTACTTCACTAAACATGTTCGCAACTAATTTATCATTATCGCTCGATTAAACATTACACACACATTTGATGCAAAATGCTTTTTCCAGCAACATCGGCAGCAGTTTCAGTGACTTCCAAAAGGGAGAAAAAGGGTTGGCTGCTATTGGTATGGATTATGGATACGTACTATTCATGTATTTTCAAGAGGGCTCTGATCTGTTAATACCCTGTGTTGTTTCTGTCTAATATTTGGATTTTTCCTCATAATACGGCTTTTCGTGACCACTACTCTGGAAATGTGGATATTGAAAGCCAACGCTAAAAGTTTAGAGGTGAAGAGAGATGACTGAATATTATCCCTAATAAAAACTGTCAAATTGACGACCAACATTAGCACTTTTCGAAGCAAAGCAATATTTATTTACATGTTTTCGCTTCCTCTCTTCCTCTCTCACTCCCACCTATCTCTCTATCCCCTCTCCATCCGCTCCCCTCTAAAAAAAACTGGGGTAAATAAAATTTACCTATAAAGGCTCTTGATGTTTATGTCATCTCGGCCGTTTTACGGACAACGTTTTGCGGAAATTGAAAAGGATCCAGTGGCGTTTTGAATAAAAGACCTTTTCATTTCAACCTATTTCTTGTCAAATGTTTCTGACTAGGACTCCCTGAAAGCCTTTCATTTCCACGCATACCATACCACACACATTCTCACTGTTGCTACCTTCTAAATACCGCTGTGTCTGTCTCTGAGGGAAAAGTACACGGGAAGGTAAAATCATGAAAAATCGCCCAAGCAGTCCTGTACCCCAAAGATAAATGCGACTCAATTAAAACATGCCTATCATAAAGTAGCCGAATTAAGAATTCCAGTTTAGATGAGGTCATCTGGTAATGGTGTGTGTGTCTTAAATATTCCAAGTTCCAAAAAATAATCTGTGCTTGATCAATATATCCCGGAAGAATATTTAGCATTACAGCCACCGTTAAAATATGACAGCGCTAATATATACAGACACATCGACAGACAAACAGACACTTCAAATCTCTCTCATATTTGTCGCTGGATCTCTCTTTTGTACCAGGAAAGCAACGAGGGAAAGGAGAGTGGTAGTTTGACAACACCGAATGACAATTGTGGTTGGCTGGTATTCACTTTTATTTATGCTTGCTTACATAAATAATTATTCTATTTTTGCACATTATTTTCTGAGCAGGAAAACATGAGTTATGGGGACTATGCCTGGGCTGACTGCACAAAATATGAAGAATAGCGAGCAAAAGAGAACGAAGGAGCGGTCATTCTCGGATCGTTGAAAATGCCGGGATTCTGTCAGCCTCCTTTGAAAGCCTTCGTTCCAAGTGCTGGCGTGCGTTTCTTTCATCCTCAGTAACATTATGGTATCAGCCATGCATGACTGCTTAATTTTATCCACCTTCTACATGTTTCCAGATATCGTTCACATTTCCCCTAAAAATAACAAGTAATCTGCTTCTGACACATAAACTGGTTACAGATATGGTGATAATGATCAAACAAAGCGTACTGATTATGACACGATACACTACTACTATATCCTCTGTGGAGAAACCCGCGCTCTTTTTTTGTAAAGAAGACTCGCTGCTCAGATTGAAGATACGGTGTACCAGTCAAACTTCAAAAAGTCGTTACTTTCCCGTATAGATTGAACAAAGAAAATGAATCAAAGATGCCTTCTGTGTGCCGTACACACCTAAATAGCCCGTTTTTTTCCCGTTCCCAAAAATACCCAACTTACAAACAAATTCAGTCATCTTAGTCATCTGACATTTGTTTTTCGTTTGCTTAACGAACCCTGACGCCGTGCCTGGTGTGTGCGTGTGTGTGTGTTTGTGTCTTCACACAGTTAATGGCAAAGTTTGTTGCGAAATAGTTAACCGAACAAAAAAATATATACACATATCTCACCAAAGTAAAAGTAATTGTCAAACAGCAGAAAAAAAGAGAAAATTATCAATGCACAATGTGTTTCTTCCTAGAGGTGTGTTCCCTTTACACTGTAGCTGTGTCTGCTTCTCTACTTTTTGTACACGAAACATGGCCCAAATCTCTACAGTGTACTACTCCCCCTGCTTTTGTTTGCATGATCGTGTTTAGAAACGTGTTTGTCTATAGCATTCATGTCACATATTATGTACCTCTTGTTTTCTGTCTACAAGGAAGCATAATCCCGTCCAAAGAAAGAAAATGAAGGAGTGATAAAGAAAAAAATCGTTACAGCCGTATACAGTGAACCCAGACAGAAATACAAAAGAGATTTAAGTGTATTTTTGCTTTCAGTTAATCTCTCAATCAGTAAAAAAGTGTACAAGAGGGAACGGACCTGACTAGTAGGGAGAAAAAAGCGAGAGAGAGAGAGAGAGAGAGAGAGAGTCGAAAGTGCTAAGTAAAGCACGGAAGAAAAAAAAGCCAGCGTCCAAATCCAATTTTTTCTCATTAGGTGCAACTTTTTCTTTTTTAGCAACTTATTTCTGATGTACAGCTAAGTGGATGGTCGTTTCCTGTGACGTTGTCGTCTCCTTCTTCCTGAACAGTGTTCACCGCATAATACACGCTGACGACTTTTTGCTTAAACACGTATGCGATAATATATAAAAGGAGGATACTGTGGAGTTCTACAAGAAGAAGCAAGACTTTTGTGGGGTGTAATCATATAGTTTTACCCGAGACCACTGTGTACTGTTGGTAGCACAACTGGTTGGGGCATTACAAATAAGACAACACACACACACACACACATACAAAAGTTGAAGTCTTTTCTCAAGTGAGGCGAGAAGAAGAAAGCCGGACACGAGACACAATGAAGGCACCATTCCCAGAATGAGTGTCACTTGAAGTAAGGAAGTTGGTGAAGCGTAAGCCAGTACTTTTCTTCACTCGTCTTTTTTTTACCACTGCCTCTTTCTTCTTCATCCCGACTGGCGCTGCTGCTGCTGCTGCTGCTGTTATGTTGTTGTGGTCATAGAAGAGGTACACAGCACCTAACAACAGGGAAACCCCACTTTATGCTATTATATCGACATTTGGAGAGGATGTCAATATATATTTTAGGTGATAATATATAAAGGGGCATTGATGTAGCTACAAAGACAAGCTATTTATTTTTGAAGCATTCATCGCAGATCCCTAAAAGAATGCTGAGCAGCTCTTTTTCCTTCAACCGCTGTCTGTGAAATTGAATAAGTCGGTTTTACAAAACGCTGGCACTGTTTATCATCGATACATTTTAAGATCCAGATTTGTCCGTAGAGACAGAATCATAGAAGGTGGATACAAAAAAGGTAAGATGGGCATTCTTCTGGTGATGTAACTGTTTCGCACGTACACGAAATGGTATTTTTTAGTTGTTGTAATAAACGTGCCTTGTGTAGTATATATCCGATGGCATGGAAGGACACACACACAAATGTACGTCACCACATAACTTTAAGCTATCCCGATTTTGATAGACGAGAAACGATGATTGAAGTATTGCGGAAAAAGGACAAGGGAAACAACATTCCTTTTTTGAAAGTCGCATCACCGGAGAAAACAAGCCAGGAAAAACGTACCTTCTTAAAAGTCCTGAAATCTACAGGAACACGGCCGAAAAATCGAATAGAGTGTGTGCGTATGTGTTTGCTCGTGAAAGAGATGAAGAGGATAAAAAGGACAAAATAGACATGCTGACAACGACGACGACGACGACGAGAGGAACAGTGGCAACAAAGTCTATTTTTCTAGTAGATAATCAAGAAATCGGTGTGTTCCTCAACCGCTTAATATTTTTCTCTCTCTCTCCCTCTGTATCCTGCCTTTCTCCACCTTTCATTCGTTTTATCGGCTGGATACAGAAAAGCATTGAAGTTTGTATTCTAGTTTCCTACCTCACGTTACCACTGTTCCCTACTCCCGTCATACATTCTTCTCATCAGGATCATGATGCCCTTTGGTGTAATCAGTAGGGTCCACCTTTTCCCGGACTGTAGTGTGTGTGTGTGTGTGCTACATTCTGTACTTTTTGCTTCTTTATTACCTCAATATATATTATGCTTAAGTAGACGATGGTCTACATAGATAATCATATATCTAGAAAAAGAGAGAAAGAGACAGAGAACCTAGCTGGATTGTCGACATACATAGGGTAGAGTGCATGTAGGTACTTATCTAGGAACGTGCCTGCATATGGTACATAGGCATGTATAATTTCTCTTGCCAACATCCTTTTCTCCCAAAATTAAGCTTAAACTTAGTAAGAATTACTGTCCAAGGATTGTGCGTTCCAGGTCTGTGTATTTTTCTTCACCCTTTCACAAGGGATTTTGTATCCTGTCACACAAGTGAAGACAAACCTTCTCTGATCATACAGTGATCAGGCTTCCTCCCTGATGAATCCACTCAGAATCAGTTTTAATATTGTTTTTCCTATAGAACATGAGAGTAGGAAGGCGTACAAGCTCTCCTTCTCCGTTTCCCCTCTTGTCGTCCCGTCGTTATGTCATTTATGGTCGACATCTTTTATTCAACTTATCAATTACGACTTCTCCCAAAGATCTGAATTTTCTCGTCCATCCTAGTTTTCTCCGTGGACTTAAACAAACAGGGTTTCCCAATATATAATACTTTGGTAAACATCCAAGGTTGCATCGATCCTACATACTGGATTTGGGGCACAGTTGGATCTATATAGTTCCTTTGGGTAACGGGACATCGGTGAACAATGATGAACATAAAAAGAAACACTCGACTCAAACGTGAAAAAAAAACAGTTTCATCTCCCCCCCCCAGTGGTGACATTGATATTTAATTACAAAATGAACGATGGATATAATGACTCCGGCTGATTATAAATCTTAACTCGTTCATTGCAAGGATCCAGTTAAAAATTCGCTCTTCCGTAAAAAATGAATGAAACATTTTAATAAAGCTGTCATGCTCAAATTAAAATAATGTAATTTATCACGGCTATTCTTGACACCTTTACAAAAGCCTGATGAGTCCCTTCATGGTATTAAATGATGATTTCGAATCAATTAAAGGTTTGCGACCACAGAGGGTAGGAAAATTAAAAGCAGTGCCTTGAACCCTCTCCATACCTTTATTGCGGAAATAATTTATTTCCCCCAGGTGCACTCGTTTCGTTAACGAGAACTGTTACAAAATAAAGAAGCTTTTCTCTACATCAACGAGAATGGCCAGGACACAGTCAAGTGCTTAAAAAAGCGTCATCATTTTACCTGGGTAGAGATAATAGTAAAAAAGGTAAGGATGTCATAAGAACTACAACTGGAAAAAAGGTTTAAGGGTTGTGCTGTCTTTGCCGTGTGCACTCCACCATTCACTGTATGATGATCATCAGGAGGACAAAAACATTTTCCTTTGCTGGGATGTTGTGAATGGCTACACAGCAACTTTATTGTGAAGATGTCTTTTCACTCAGGAAATAAGTGGGTATCTCTTTTTATTGTTGTCGTTGTTTGAAACGTAAAAAAGTGAGGTAGATATATATATATATACAATACTACTCAAGCAGCAGCACTTATTTATATACACAAAGCATACATATATCCATCCACATTCATCCAACTGCTCATTGAAATCCAACCATCCGATGAGATCCCTTGTTCGTTTTCTTGTGTGGAGTGAGACACTTTCATTGAAGCCAGTCAAGTTGTCCCTGTTGGACATTTTAAATAGCCATTTATACATTTTGTTGTTCCTCGCACTATCTTATTAAAGAAAAAAAAGGAACAACAACGACAGCAGCAGCACTTATTGTTAAAAATAGTCACCAGGGAAATCCACGCAAAGTCCCTGAAAGAACTCTGGAGTTTAATTCTACATTAAAAGTTTTTATACTTTGCCACATTATCTCGTTGGTATGCGTAAGGAGCACCTGAAAAAAGGGAGCATGACAGGAGAGTATTAAGTCATCAGCAGAATACACTTACCATTTATTTGTGTTAGTAGATTGCTGCGTGTGTGTGTGTAGTAAACTTTAGGAAACTGCCACGAAGAATTCCACAGGTTAAAAAAAGCTCTTTGTGTCATCGTCCCCATTGCATACTTAATAATATTGGGGGTACACCTCGTATCATCTCATAAAGCATTTCAGAAAGTACCACGATTGTTAAAGGGTTCACTGTCAAGGATTGCAGAGAGAGAGAGAGAAGAGAGGTTTGTATGGAAGCCCCCTCCGGACTTTGCCGTGTTTTTCTTGTGTTGCTGTTACGGAGATTCAGACACTTAAAAACGAAACCTGATTATAGAATGGGGTGGACTGGGCATTAGTGGTAATAGAATAGATTCCTGGTTGCATTTTTATCGCTCTATAACTTTTTTCTGGGTTGCATTTTAATTTTAACTTCTAAAGTGTTACTGCCCCTGTCAACGTTGATTTATTTGGAGAGGAACATAAATGCTGGAACAGGGGAGGTGGTGGTGTCGTCTCAAGTGCGTGTTATCATCATGTTCATTAGCAGGGCTATGTAGCAAGCTGTTTTATTCAGGTTGTGTTAATAAAAGTAATTTAAATTATGAGTAATGGTCCAAGTTGAATAGCGGTTCTACCTGGTTGGTGTGTCTTCATTTTGAATAATTCAGGGGGGGGGAGATGTAATTTCATGCAAGGAACAATGTCTGGTTTGATGAGTGGTGTGTGAGTGACGGTAAGACATGAATTGGTCAAATCAATGGATAAAGGGTTGCTGGCTGCTCCATGGTTGGTTCAGCTGTCAGGTAAAGTGACTTTTATTGTGAACTTAGCAATCAATACGATGTACTTTACGAACTTGTTAGGGAAATATTTGATGCAGCTCGAGTATTTTCAAGTTGAAATCGGAAAATTAAGCAATGCAGGGTAGAAGCCAGCCTGAGAGTGTGTATGTGCTTTATAACCAAGGAATTTTCTGTAACTTTTTTTACTGCTACCTTGGTGCACATTTCCAGAGAAGATATTTTTTTTAAATTATGCATTCAACTAGAACTATTATTTACTACCGTGTACAATGTACCGTTGGTAAATGCTGTTACAGTAACAATTTTAATATTTGGGTATTCTCTACTCGATTCCACCTTTTACTCTTAGGATTGAGCGTGAACCGTTAAGGTTTCTTGAATGATAATGGAGCCCATTATTTATTTCCATTCCCAGATTACCAAATGACAATAGACGTTGGTAAGTTTAGGGGAAAATCCGATACGACGAGTGTATTTTTTGCTTAACTGAGTGAGTAGAAAATAAAGCTAAAATATTCAACACACACACAGATTGAAACCAACGACCTTTTTTTATGAAAAAATACGCAGGAGTATTAAGACGAAGAAAAATAAATAAAAAAACTAAGATTCGTAATCCGCACCACCACCACCACCACACAGTTCCAACTGTAATGCTACCTATCTTTATGTACAGCTGCAAATAAAATATGTTCGTTATTCCTGTCGTACGCCGCCCCCAACTCGAACCAATCAAAATGATACGTATACAAAAACGCGAAGAAACAAAGTTGTTGAAACAATCCATTTTAGAGAGAGGAAAACGGAAGCTGGGAGAGAAAAGGTTGAGAGTTTAGGGAAAGAAGAAGAAGAAGACAAAAAAGATTTTTGTTGTAATGTTCGCTGTTAGCTGTAAAGAGTGTGCAGTTTATCTGATCATTAAGAATGCTTGTACGGGTGCACAACTGAAGAGAGAAAGTAACTTTTTTTTCGTTTCAGCTTTTCAATGAAAAAAGGTAACTACATTTCCTCGTTGTAATTCACGTTGAAATAAAATACCTCATTTAAGGTATACGGTAAAAAAAAATAAATAAACCCCCGCACACATGCATACGCAACAAACTGAGAGGGGAAAGCGCAAGGGGGAGGGGGCCAGACAGCTAATGAACAAAGACGGGAAAGTAACGTTAAGATTGTCTGTTTCTTATTCAGCGTATTCAATCCTCTTTACCAGGCTACCATTATAGAGTGGCATTTTGGAAGTATATAACTTTTTATTATATTCCTTCCTTGCGTTTTTCTCTTCGGGAAAAAGAAATTTCTTATAAGATATTTGGTAAAAACAGAGCAGCAGCAGCATAACGTTCGCTCGCTGAGCCAACAAAAGTATCACTGTCTTTCCAGCAACCACCGCCATCGTAAATAGAAGAAGCAGTGTAGTGGCAGTACAAGGGATGGTGAACAAGTAAATAAATGAGAAATTGGTGAGTGAATGTTGGTTCATATAAATAGTAGGAGAAGAAAAAGATTCTTCAAGTAACTCCTTGAACTCCGCACACAAGGGAAGACAGACGACGACGACGGATAGAAAAAAACGTGCTAACCTTTTTCCTTCGTTTTATATACCCAGTTGAGTATCCGTAAAATGGATGATGATGCAGTAAAGAGATTCATCTCAGTCTATGTAATTAAGTTTGCGTCAAGACAAGAGAGAGAGAGAGAGGAGCAAGAGAGGGAGAGAAATGGAGGCACATGTAGGGAAAGCAAAGCATATCTTTCACTCTATCTTTTTTTTCTCCAGCTCTTTACCACTTTTCTACTTACTTTACTTTCCTTACTATATTACGGAGCAGGAGGTAGTTTACGGGAGACATGTAGTAATAATGCCACTGCACTACTGCCACACACCCGAGCAAATCGTACTGATAGGATGATTAGACACACAACGAATAGCACATGACACATCATGCTCATCATCAGCTAACGAATTGTAGGTGTATTGTATGTATGTGTTTGTGTATATGTATTGTAGATGCAAGAGGAAATTAATGGGAGGAGTACCACGTCATATCGGAATGTGTGTCACTGATTCCTTCATCATATTCCCACTTGAAAGGACCACATCTCCCAAAGCTACTCCCGTAATTGGTAATAAACCCAATATCTGAAGTGGTCCGATTAGCTACGTTTCAAAATCCCTAATGAGTACTCCAACTTCCCAGTTTCTTGTAGAAAATTGGTTGTAACGGAAAGTTCCACAAAATTTTACAGAGTCCGCGGAAAGTTTCTTACTAATTGGATGAAGGACACAAGTAAAATAAGAGCCAGTCGAGATGTTTTAGTTTTATTGCCATTTTTTAAAAGTGAATTTCGTCGTAGGTCACAAAGGACATGTCATGCTCAAGATAATTCGTGCAACCTATATAACAAAATGGTCGGTTTATCCATCAGGAAGACATGATGAGACTTGCCCTTTGGAAGGAATTTCTCAGAAAACCCCAAAGTCCCAAAGGGGACAATTTTACAATCAAATAAAATGGCTTTCTCTCTCTGGGAACGGGCATTTAGTCTGCTGCATATATATACTTACACTAAAACAAGAGTTGATTACATAAAGATATAGTTGTATACTAAAAGTACTACGTTGAATTTGTTTCATTTATAATGATGTCTTGTCTTTCCATTTACTCCAAGAAGGAAAACTCATTTTACACCACTACCTACTTATGATAAGCAACTAAGGTAAATGGAAATTTTAGGCAGTCGAGGCACCCACTTCCTTCTTGTAATTAGGTACTTTAATTCATCTTTTCAGAAATTACCCAAAATGAAGAAGGCTAATTTCCATATTTCAGTTTCCTCCCCAAAATGTTAATTTTATTATGAAGCAATAAATTGGTTCTCGGTGTTATTTCCTGTATACGACTCCCATAAATTCAGCAGTCAGTTTATAGTGCCCTGTTGACGTATCTCACTTTGCTGAGTGCTGATGTGTATTTCGTCCATACTTATAAATTATCGGTATTAATAGACCTGTATGATCTCTTTTGGAGGTGAGCGTCATGGAATGTCGTCACTCGTGTAGTACTTAGCTCTTCTTAGACATTATCATCATCAGTCTCCCAGTGAAGAGTGAGTGGTTTCTATGACACTACTGCTGAGACGTCCTTTCTCTCCTTTTTGATCACATAATGTCTCAGGTCTTGCATTTTGTCAGCTTTTCGAGGTCCACAGTTTTGTGAAAGAAACCCACTTATTTACGTGTTCTCTATATCGTCTCTCCCAACAACCATCCATCATGAAGGCGGAGGCAATCGTCATTTCATGTAAGACTTGTCAGTGCTCACCCTCAACGTAAACACCACAAAAGTAGTCTTTATGCAATACCACACAAACTAAACACAGGAGACCATCATCATCGTCGTCGTCATCATCATTTCATTACAGCCTCACTACCAAGAAAAAGTGAAGCTGGAAAACGACTAGCGGGCTTTATTATTGGAACTCAGAACAAGACGAGTTCAAAAATGAGTAGAGAGAGAGAATGTGTGTGTGTGTAAGAGAAAGAGCTCGTGTATGTGAGTACTTTTAGTCTGCTACTGCCTGGCTATAAGAAGAAGAAAGTATTTTGTATGATTATGTGTTGCCGCAACAGCGACAACATTGGGGTTCGTGTATAAACCCTTGTACATGTAATTATGTATGTATGAAGCCAAGTTGGTATGCGTTTACCACTCTCCATTCGCTCTCTCCTCAGATAAGTTTGTTTACAGAAATTATTTTCCCAATTTGTTAGATTTGTGGGAAAAGCTTGACAACTCAAGGAAAAGTACAACGATGACAACTCATTGAAATGCCTATACCTCCCGCTGTTGTCTCTTTTTCCACTATAACTGCCTCTTCTATTGCTGCAATGAGGAGACGGGGACAGAGTGAGAGAGAGGAAAGAGAGATGGAAAAATACTAACTTCCCTTCTCCCACTTCATTCGTTAGTTCCCTTGTGACTCTAACCTTTCTCTCATTCTCTGAATGTCTCCACAGCATGCAAGTTTGTGGAGCTTTGCTCAACTGTTTGTCGTTTGTATACTTAAGCTGTATTGCGTAGATAAATGTAGTATAATATACCTTTTTCGGGTTTGCCGGTACAAGATCCCTAAATCAAATCAACTTGTGTTTTGGAAGTGGAGACAAGGATTGTCATGAGAAAAAGTCTCTAAATAAAAGGATTTCACTAACCAGACCCCGGTGCTGTGTTTATGTTTATAGTTGTGACACCACTCGGTATACACATACCACCACCACCGCGGCATGACGAACAATTCAATATATACGTTTACTTACTTACTTACTTACTTACTTGTACACAGAAAAGCCGAACTTGGGCAACTTGAAGGGCTATAAGCTTTCTCTAACAACTACTTAAGTACTGGCAAAACGTACGACGACATGTGGCTGCATTCTGGAGGATGAGGATCACCAAGATGATGATGACGACTAGGATGTTGATGATGATGCCCCGTGCTTGGATGTTTCTTCAACCGCGCCGCTACTCTGTGTACATATACCTGTGGCCTGTGGTAAAAAAAAAGCCGTCAACGAAAAACAGTGGTGTGCACTTCCTTCTATTATTATCTTGTTTGCACAACACGGAGGAGTCCTGTGTGTCTCTGGATATTCCTTACGTTTTTGCTTACAATTTTAGACTTTGGCTGTTTCCTCACGTCTTTAGTCTTTTGTGGCGTCCCTGTCTTACACGAACATGTAGGTGGGGCATTCTCATTCAGAGAAAAAAGGAGGGAGAGAGTCTTGTTGTTTCAGGGAGACGTTGGCAAAGCCTGAATGTTTCAAATTATTAATTAATAATTTTCATGTTTCTGTCAACAACTTCCTTTTTCCACGCTGTCTGTTTTCAATTTCCCTAGTCTGCCGCACTGGTAAGCGAAGACTGTCATTTATGCTAATTAACTGTCGATTACACAATCCTACCGTTGGGACGCACCTACATTTAATCTACCTAGCTTAGACGGGGGTGCAGGGAAGACGACGGAGGAGACGCACACCAAAAATGTAAATGTGCTCAAGACACAACCCAATAAAAGTGTAAATGTGGTAAGCTGTGAATTTAACCGATGATTTAGAAGCGTGCGGGGAATAGAGTTGACGACTACAGTGAGAAGCATGGCATGCGTCTAATAAAATTGCAAAAGTAATTATTTTCTTGCACCCTGTACACCCACTTTCTTGGAATGGGGGAACGTGCTACAAAACATTGGCGTTAGGTAATTGGTAATTAAGAACGTTTAGAATTTTTGTAGTTGTGTAATTCTGTCGTATTTTCCAAGCAGTTATATAGAACGTTGTAACAGAAGTCGGTGGCTTGAGAAAATAGTGATGCAAGCTGCTCGTAATTCATTCACATACTATTTTTCCTTGACGGATAGTTCTATTCAAATATTGCAAGAATTAAAGAATTAAATTGCACGCACATGCACATACTTGTGACTATGTTGAGCAACAACGCTGACACAGTTATCGCGAGTTTTCCTAGATTCGACTCGACAGCTTGTCATTATTATTAGCTTATGTAGGCGTGAAAGACATTTTAAGTGAGTATTTTTGACACGTGCATTCGATCTATTTTGGTTACAATGAATATGTTTAGAGAAGGTACAATGTAGAATACTTTTCTTGTCTTTAGACATTTTTCAGTGATTCGAGAAACTTTGATGATTTGCCCTCTAGTTGACCATAATGCGTTTTAGGATCATTATTTCAAGTCGAATTTCGTTAACGGTTGTGTGATCAAAGAGGTCTCTATTCAGAGAAGAAATGGTTCTTCCTTTCGAATTTGGGATAAACAAACGGAGCCAAAAGTACTTTGAGAAAGCAGTAGTAAAAGCAGCGATCTTTACCACTGACAGATATACTTATGTGGTGCGTGTGTGCATACATTTGTCATGTATGCCTAGCGCGGTCGAAAATATGCTTGCGATATCGGAGAAATTATTTGGTAGTATCATCACGACAAGTGAGATAAGAAATAAGAATGGTTAGCATAAGATAAAGATGACTTTATTATCGGATCTCGGTATAATGAATCATGCTGAACTCCACAAGTTTAACATGTCCTCCACCGTTCCCAGAGACTATCCATTAAACATCTTCAACACGAACACACATAATTCTTTCAGCACGTTTCATACGTAATAATAGTTATCTTACTGGACAAAGTTCACATAATATTGGTATTCTGTCGGACAAACTACGGGTATTAGTCAAAATTAGGGATCATACACAGAAGAATACAATTATAAGTATTAAGAATATAGTTATATATATAATAGTTTGAAATTGGAACCATTGCCATTAAAAGGGTATACTCTATGGTTGATGGTTGGGTATGGTATCTAATGGTTTTTGTCACATATAACTTCTAGTAATCCATGCCCTTAAGTTAATAAATGCAAAGGTACTAGGGTTAAGATAAAATGAACAATAAACGAAAATTTTTGAAAATTGAGAAAAGAATGAACGCAATGAGCGTCATTTATTGTATAACATGAAAAGTTACTCGCGATTACTTATTTATAAAAAAAATTCATTAAAGAATTTAACATTTGAAATATACCACGAACTATAAAAAAAATAGCCCCATCACTCTCTTGCTTTATGCCAAAATTTAAAACTTATTTAAAACTTTAAAATTTATTTTTGAACTTTCCACTTTGTTGTTCCTGCCATATCGTATCTTATCTTTGCTAATCCCCATCATGTCCACTCTTTTATTTCTCGTTTTCCCACCCCCACTCCACGAGTCTTAAACTAGTTAGTACGAAATATATATAAAAAAGATTTTATAATGCATAATGTACATCTACATCTTTTCTTTTTCGGTTGTCAATACGAGAGACTCCAGCAACTTCCTTCCTGTCACGACGACGACAGAAAAGATGTGAAAGTTCAGAGAAAATCAGTGATTTGAGAAGGCATCTCCTCTCCTCATGGCGTATCCAATAGTAGTTCGCCTCACTCACTCCAGTTCATTGATTTCACCCTTTCTGTCTATCTCTTCTTCCATGTACAAGTACGTGCAGTCTTTTTGACTCTTCGTCTTCTCTTTCCTTTCCTGCTTCTTCGTTGAGCTATATCAAATTTCCTTAAAGCATCGTTACCCGTACCAGTCAAGCCACTCACTTAACAAGAGCCACAAAAAACCAACAACTATCTTTGTCCCCCGTCTCTTCCTCTCTCTCTCTCTCTCCCTCCTGCGCTATAATGATAATAACATGTATATATGCGTGGCTTGCACATTATCCATATTACGTACATCCCCACATTTCCCTTCATCAGTTAACGATAGTACAAGTGTGTGTTTAATAGAAACAAAAAATCCCAACCTCTCATTTAGGTATACACTACTCCTATGCACAGTCAATCTCCACTTTTGCTCTCCGACGACAAAAGAGCTCGTCGACAACATCAACGTACATACATACACAAAGAAGAGGACATCTAAACCTACACTTCCCTATAACTTTATGAAATGACCGTGGCGGTGGCATATTGTGTTTTTGTATTTTTATTCAACGAATGTTATGTCAGTATGTTAGCAATCACTGCACCATCAGCATCGTCGTCACCGCCGCCACCGCAAAAGTTTTTAACGTACGACGAGTACGAAAAGCGAAAAAAGGAGATATTTTTCTGCTCTGGCGTTGCTTACATCAAAACTTGTTCATGCAGGGAAAAGGAAAAAAGAAGAATAACGAAAAAAACGAAGGATAAAAGCCTCGTCATTCCATCAGACACTCTATCTTGCCGTTTCGAATCGTTAACTACGGCTGCCCCTTCAGCCAATCCTTTAGAAAAAACGTTCTAGAATATAAACATCAAAATATTATGGATGTACCTATCAGAGTGTGTGTCTGTCTTACAACACGGTATTTTTGTAGGCACCATCATCAACCATATTGAAAATACAACGTCTACAGAAATTTTCCTCTTTGACGTGCTCCAACGCTTTGACTCTTCTCTGCCTGAATTCGGTGACATTACAATTACCATTGTCAGGAAAAGTAATGGAGAGAGAGAGAGTAATAACTAGAAAACCCATAACATCATTTACCACGCGGGTTGTAGAAGCAAATAGGCAACCTTTGTGTGCGTGTGTAGGGATTGGAAATCAGTACATCGCATACGACCGTGTGTAGGAAGCGCAGCCTATCATTGCATTGTATGAACACGAATTGAAGTACTGGTCTGGAAACAATAATAATATTTATATATTAAATGTTGGCGGTACTCTGTCGTATTGTTTTTTACTCCCATCTCTCTACCCGGGGTGTAGGATAGATGAGCAATTAAGAAGGTAAATTGCAGGGATGCCTTGATAATAATTTTTTGAGACACTAAAATTTGAAAATACTGTACCCTTTAACAGAAATTTTTTTTTCGGCCGGACGGTTGGACGGTAGTGCGGACAGAGAATGCAAACAACGGGAAGAAGATTGTACAATATATATTTTTTTCTATTAAGTACATACGCACACCTCTATAAATACGTACGTTTTATGATAATGATGACAAGAGTAATTCATGCTCATCATCATCACCAACTTTTTCGTCTTGATTTTTTAACTAACGACAGTCGTCATTGTGTAGGATTGTACCCAAGACGCATAATGGATTTCTTTCCCCTGTACCATTCCACGTCGCGCACATCGTGCTCCGCTTGTAGTTGTTTGCCTTGAAATCATTGTTATCCCTCCCTATTTCTGGTCGTTATTATTATTACACTTACCAGGTAGTTTGGGAAAGTGTCTATCGGTTGGGTTTTCATTTTAACATTTTTTCCCTGCTTTTTCCTAAATTAATCAATGTTACTGTTAAACAGAGTGTAACTACGTTTTAAGCCCCTTTCTCCTTCCTCGGTTTCTCCCTCTATTTTACCAAAATCATTCCATTAACGCCTGGAAATAATCTTGTCTGACATTCTTCATCCAAGTCGTCAAAGTCAAGACGCTGTAACGGCAAAACTATTTTCCGAGTGTTTTGCAAAACCGTCATTGTCATTATTATCCTGGAACGTTGGGACTTTCTTCCAGGAATTTCGGTTCTTCCCTTGTTTGCTGTTACAGAGAGTTGACCCGAATGCCGCTTGTATGCTAGCTGGAGTGTATCTGTAAATCTGTATGGTGGATGGTATATATATTGTGTAGAAAAGACGTTTCAGTCAACCAGTTATAATATTTTAAAACCACGACGACTTCCTAGGCTTTTGAATCGAAACGTCGGTCTACAATAAAATTTTTTAAATACTCGTTTACCCTACATTCACTTTACTCACAATTCCTAGGCTTCCACTGGCAATAGTAACTATAAGGAGGGTCTTAATATTTAAATAAATATAAATACCAAACGAATTCTAAAATCATGTACAACCTTCAAATACGCTTGCATACAACAGCAACTACACGTTCGCTCAGGCTCGTAAATAACATAACGAAATTGCAACCGACGACAACATGGAAGGAGAAAGGACTGATACAATAATAATGTGTAACATTGAGAGGACATATGTTGAATTGATGCTACCGACCCTCTTTTTTATTATCCTCCAAAAGTAAGGGATATGCACACAGATCCAGAGGACACCGAGAGAGCAGGTCCAATAAGAAAGGGACTACTATGCATCCTTACAACTGCAAAGGGTAATGCCAATCAGACAGTTTTATTGAAGACACGAGGT
Source organism: Callyntrura sp. NNG-2020 (assembly GCA_027744055.1). Classification (NCBI taxonomy): domain Eukaryota; kingdom Metazoa; phylum Arthropoda; class Collembola; order Entomobryomorpha; family Paronellidae; genus Callyntrura; species Callyntrura sp. NNG-2020. The sequence goes on along the minus strand of JAHZNE010007320.1, from coordinate 8,335 downwards.
ATCCAGTATCTATATGTAGGTTCATGTGCAACATTGATTTAAAATGGACCTAAGCATATTTCCGTGTTATCTTGATGCGCGCCAAATCAAGTTATAGTTTAGATAACATACTTCGTAGAGTATACATGCACCCAACACATTTTTCAGGTAAGCATAGTCAATGTCGTTCGTTTCCGGCCGGCTGCCAAATGTGCAAGACACAAATGGCAATTCAAAATGTTTTCAAAATTCATAGTCGAGTCCTCTCCACGTCCTGTCACCTTCTCCTATGGACAGCAGGTTTTTCAGGATGTGGAAAAAATGACATAAAAAAACTGATTTCCAAATGCCCCAAAATATATGATTTCTTGAATGACAGATAGTTGTTGAGCTCTTGGAAAACATCCGAGTCTTTGACACTTCATTTTGTGGCCAACGAGCTTCTTGCCAGTTTGTCGTGCAGCGAACGACCAGGAACCCGATACATTTATTCCGACACATACTGTATTTTTTCTGCATCCTTCCATCTTTGTACGGTACGACGTGAAAAGTCTCTCCCTCTCTCTCTCTCTCTCTCTCCTGTTCTTCCTCTAATTCTTTTATTCATCTATCTATGGTCCCTAGCAAAGTGTAATCACAAGACTGTCACATTTATCCTAGTAAGAAAAAAAACTTATTAGGATTTCCATCTATTTCTCTCCAGCTCTGTCTCCCTCTTTCTACTTTAGATACGGTTGAAAGCCACGACGATTCATTTACAGCCATGTATTTTAGCTCCTTAATGGATATTTTTATCATGGAAACGGAAAGAGGACAGCTTTCGAGAAAAAAATGGAAGAAACGGCAGAGAGAGAGAGAGAGAGAGAGAGAGAAAGAGAGGGAGAGAGAGGAAAAATAGTCTCATGATATGAAATGGGTTTATGCAGATATCAAAGTAATCCATACATCTGTATAAAGCACATGTACACACCACCTCGTCGTCGTTGTCGTCAGCAGATGAAAAGTAATAATACTACCACAACTACTCGTAATAATATCTTGTATATTATGCAATATACACAATATGGCGTGCAATCTTGTCTCCGTCTCATTTTCTTTAAACATTTTACTCGAATAAAATTTACACACTCGCACACACACACACACACATGTACGCACAGACAAAGAGTATAGAAATCATAATGATGAATACCGTGTGAGCGCAGCGCGCACATGGAGCACACCAGTATTATTGACTAAAGTCCTCATTTACTAGAATGGCGTGGGTTAAACCTAAAATATATGCAAATATGTAATACTTTCTGCTATCAATTGAAGTGTATAGGGCTGCTCGTCGTGGAAGGGCTATTGTGTATTATGTGAGTGCTTCTGTGAGTATATGTGCTTTTGTAATTTTTTTCTCTTTGGAGCCAGCTTCAAGATTAGGAACCAGACCAGTAAGTACATAATATGATATCACGTATGTATTTTTTAAAAAGAGAGAGAGAAAAAAAGGGGAAATGTGGTATGGTCTATCTTGTTGGTTGACAAGAACATAGAAATAATGGCTTTTACTTCTTCATTCACACTAACACTTCTACTGAAAGAAATGTTCTGTTTTTTTTGCAGAGTTGGAGGCCGGATGCCATACACGCAACCATGCAAACTTCTCTCATTGTTGAGAAGAGAACAATATCTTTTTGCTCGCATCCTGTCTCCTTTACTTTTCCTTTTTTTAAAGCTTTGAAGTCAGCAGCCAGCAGCGTAGTGCTAAGATATGAAAGAACTGCGTTGCTTTACAGAGAGGAGCATTCCCGTTTTTTTCTCTTCTTCTCTTGCGAAATAAGAAAGGAAATAGTAAAAAAGACGGTGAAAGTGATAATAAGAATATGGAATAAATAGAACGTTATGAGGAACGTGATGATGGTATGGTTAAGGTGTGGAGGGAAATACGAAGAATTTTGTCCTTTTATGTCTTCTTAAGTTGAAAGAACGAGTGCCAGCGAGAAAGTGGAAAAGAATGATAAAACCGGGCGAATGAAAAATGGAAAATAATGTTCTCACCAAAAGTTGCCCTCCTATTCTGTACCTGCGAACAGATCGTGAATTGTTGAATGTGAAATAATGGAAATGGCAAAATGCAAATTTTTCGAGTCAAGTCACCTTGTCCGTGGCAAATTGAACGGGAGGGGAGGATGTCCAGACACAATTTCTGGTTTCTGTTTATTTCCTGCAAAATCCATCAGTATTGAAATTGGGTGTGCAGGCGAGGCGAACTGTTTAAAGGAAATAATTTTAGTGTTATTCTAATTGGACCCTGAGAGAAGAGTAAAACTCATTTCTGGCTTTTACAATCCGTCATAACTCATAACGACAAAATCTCTCCCAATTTTACGCAGATGCTTCATCAAAGTGTTCTGCTGTAGTGGACTCATTTGTAAACAGCTCCCTTTTGCCATCGTCATTAATCAAGTCTGTGCCTGTAGTAAATAGAAGCACAGAAAGTAATTACACAGGCACTACTGCTTACTTTAGGTTGTTATGTCAAAGAATCTTAATTTTTCATATGTTTTTTATTACAGCGGCATTCAATAGCTCATCTTGACTGAATGACTCTAAAGAAAGTAGTAAACTGTACTTTCGTGTTGCGTACAAATCTGTTGAGGCAATATACCCACTGAACAGAATTAATTCTTTGATCATCTCGGTTTTTTGTTGAAAAACCTATTGAAAAAGACTGCAGGTTCTGAAAATGAATTTTTCATTAATTTTTGTACTTTGAATGTACGGATTATGATACAAAGACCACCATTCCAATTTAACGTACTTTTACCTTTGTCTGTTTTTCTATGCTATTTCATGGCGGTCCATCCCTAAATATCTTTTTACGGCGATAGCGTACAGCTACGACAAGTAAGAGTGCATTGGGTGATCACGTGGTCACTTTTATAAAAACAAAGTCGAATATATTTTGAGCACGTCCTTTTATTGCTGATGTTGTCGCTACTTTTACACGGGCACTTTGTTGCATGATTTCCTTTATATAACTGCTCATCACACAACCGCTTTGATTGAAACCATGCATACTGTCGCGCATATGAGACAAGTTAAAAAGAGCATTTTTAATACTTGGCTTTCTCCCGTGCGTGGTAAGCAAAAAGTAGGATTTTCCTAGAAAGACTCTAATAACCATTTAATGACCTCCTTGATCCATTAGACATATTAAATATTGAAGCGTAGATAGGAACATTGGGAAAGTAACTTTTTCCACGTGGATTTCAAAGTCAAAAGTAATTTGCGTAGGTTGTGATTAACAAGTGAATTATATCTTTATGAAATCTTAATTTTTTCTAATGCTTTCATATCTCAATCTCAACTGCATTTGCCCACTTGCTTTTTCCGCTCCAACTTCCAACGTCGTGCTTCGTGCAAGCGTTTGCTACAGAGAGCTTTTACAGAAGGAGAAAGAGAGGGAGAGAGAGAGAGCTCGATAAAACTGCAGATAAGTTTTCCGGCAGGGGAAAATGTGGAAACCATTTAAATGACACGAGGGCTAACTGGACCCATTGTTCCGAGAGAGAGGAAGAGAGGGAGATATGGAGGGAGAAAGAGAGAGAGAGAGAGAAACAGATAGAGTATGTTAGAAAGACACTGACACATTGTCTCATGAGTGAGTATAAAGTGACATGACAAGAAAGGAGAGCACACACCCGCACAAATGAAGATAGGACAAGAAGAAGCTAAAAAATTTTGCTGGATTTTTGTCTGAAAAGTTAGAAAACTTGAAACAAGGTTTTAACGACCCTAAAAGCGTATGCTTGTACCTGATAGTCAAAGTTTGACTAGACTGTCACTCCAAGTGCTGATTAAACTTTCTACTTTTATTCCTCCTCTTCTCCTTTTCAGTCGGGTAATATGGCAGCACTTGCAGCAGCAACTATGTTCCATGTAACTTATCCCCGCCGCTATCCATTTTATTTTACTTCTATTTATCTTAATGTATTATTATGGGTGCGACATTCTCCACAGCAAAACAACCTCATCATCATCATCATCATCATCATCATCATCATCAGTCGCGGCAGCAGCAGTCAACTTGTCGGGGAAATTGTTTGGCAGCACCAGAGAGCAAGCGGTGGTGGCGGGTGAGGTATGTTGTTGAGTGCGTTACAGTTGGAGGGAAACAGCGTAAAATGCTAACTGTTTGTTGGTGGTTGTTTGGGCTGCTGCTGCTGCTGAAGAGGAAAGTAGTGGGGGACCTCGCGCATATCAAAAGAAATCAGATGCATGTCGTTCTTGTCGCGCGGATGGACGCTTCACTTTTAACGAGATTCCCCTCACTAACTCACTCACTCACTCAACTCACTATTTATGATGCTGCTATTACGGAGATCAGCAGATCGTGTCCTAAAATTTAGACCCTTCCTCCTCTAGTGTCCGCGTCTACACTAATCTGAACAATCTGACATGAATAGTGTAGGGAGGTTACCATTGTTTGTAGCTGCGGTAACCTACCCTGCTCGGTACACACACTCACACACGATAAAGGGAAACCGCACCGATTTGAAATTAAAAATGGTGGTATGGAAGGGAAATAGTGTCATACATGGAATGAAAGGACGGATCACCTTGTTGTCAACGTCGGCTAATTTTATGTAAAGTCTTGTTAGTGTACTTTAACAGAACCACAGCGAGAAGTCAAGGATGTTTTCGATTTCATCACCACCACCTCCTCCTCTTCCAACCCTCTAACATCTCCAGCGCGAACAGTCCTGCATTTTAATCAAAATATTTAATGCTGCTTTTAATGAAGACTTTCTATCCTCTTCAGCTTCCACAAAATGAGATATGCTCTCGTCGTGGTTTGTGTGTGTTTGTTTTTAGTGATGGAAAGAGCTTTCCAAACAAATCATAATGTAATAAGTATTATATATGTTAGGTCTTTCCCATTACATTTCACTCTTAGCTATTAGCTCCATCGCTCCATCGCTCCAGCTAAAAGACTTGTATAATGCGGGCGCCGTATCGTGTTTTACTCTGCTGCTGGTTGGAGTATGAATCCATCATCATCACACAAGTTTATTCCTTTCTCTGCATACCATATTTACGCCCCCTTTCTCTCTCCCTGGCAATTTACCTTCTATCTGAACAAAAGAGCCGACTGGCATAATAATATAATAATGTGTAAGTCTGGTTGCCATATTCTTATACATCATTGTTCGTTGCCGAATCTGATGTGTTTTGGACACGAGATAATGTCACTTTGGAACATGCCTTGCCACCCTCATGTCATTCATGATGACGAGAGGAGTATGCAGAAGCACGGAAATTTGTTCTCCAGTTGAAAAGAGAAAACGATTTGGAAAACGACATTGTTCCACATGAGGGAAGATAGCATAAGGAATTATTAATACGCCTCCCCATCTCCTGTTCGCATAAACAGTCACTTCCGATAAGTCCTGGACATCCCAGTAAAACGTAGTTTTTGCTTTAAATAGAAATAACGCCTGGCGGGTACTACATGTTACGTATAATATTCAATTGACAATTCGGGGATCTACACTTGTTGGTCAGCATTTTATAACAACATATTTGTAAAAATGTTTAGGAACATCCAGAAATCACAAAATCTCATACAGAACCACTACAGCCCCTAGGCCAATAATGGCAGCTAGAAACGAACAACCCCAACCCCGACGACACTAAAATTGATAGACAGCTTTATTGAGCTGGAAGCTTCCCACAATGTTAAGTTACGGATTGGACATACTCTGCTTGTCATTACAATTGTAAACGTAATTTTCACGCCAACCCAAAAGAAAAACATTTTTGGTAAAAAAAAATAATTCCAGCAAACGCGTCAGCCTCAAACCTCAGCAGAAACTCATTGCTTTTTAATCAACAATATAATCTGCAGTAATTTAGGCAGTAATGTAGCGTGTTTAAAGCTATAAATGGAACAAACTATGCCTGATATGCCAACCAACGCGCAAAAGTGTCTCTCGTGTTAACCCGTTGTTTGTTGAATGTTAATTATGATGTGATGACGACGCACTCATTCCTTTGAAGGATATTACGCGGTTTACAGTTTGTACGTACATGCCGCACAATTTTTAACTTGAACATACTTCGGTGCTCCTTCAGTATTTCGCCTGTTGAGTTTTGTAGTATGTTCGCTACAAGCCAAGTATTACGATCGAGCGTGTAATTACCGTTGCTAACCGCATGCCCGCAGGCATGGTACATGGTGTTTAATTAGAATTCAAATTGCAATCGTTAGTTTTTCATTTTTTTTTCTCATTTCATGCAGGAAAAAAATCCTCTCATAACTACTAGTATATGGTTGTGTAACAGAGGAAAGTGTGTTCAGGTATTAAGAAAAGGTAGGAATGTCTTTTATTAACTTATCAAGAGAATGAAAGAGGTAGAGAACCCTGACACTTGATCAAGCTCAGGTAGCACGGTTTATCTGCTTACAAGGTTGTAACTTGTTAGTGATATTATTCGAGTGCATTAATCAAATTGATTGTCTAGTAAAGAAATGGTATCACTTTACTGGACTTGACATGATGGCAGTTGAATTAAATACCCACACGTAGACATAACTTGATTTAAAAAAAAAGTTGTTGTAAGGCAAGGCTCAAGACGCGCAGACACAAGATCAAATTTAGGCAAGTTCCGATAAAATCTCAAGTACCACCACCATCGCCGCCACTACTACCAACACCAGCATTACCTATTTCTTGTTTCTTATCTCCGCCCGAAGTGTTTTGTGTGCTGCTGGGTGTACTACCTATCTATACGCGAGAAAGAGAAGGCAAAACACGAAGGTTTGACTATGGCACGGTTACGGTTATCATATCATCCTTCTCTGGTATCGTTTTGTGTTTCAACATGCTTGCTACACACGCTCTTTCATGACGATAACATCTCAATCTCTCTCTCTCTCTCTCTCTCTCTGATTCACCACCGAGATGCTTTATACACATCAGCGGAAGAAAAAATCCTTTTTGGGGTAAAGCGAGCTAGGCAAAGGCTGACATGTATGACAGTGCAGAGAGTCAGGGATTTTGCGGAGAATACAGCAAGAAAATAGAAGGAACCCGCGTTCTTAAATTAGAGACCATTTATCATTTATAAAGATATGACAAGACAAACTCAAAGAATTTGTCGCGTTTCCCTCCAGAAAGAAACGGACTGTTGGAATGCCGATGATGATAAAAATGAATTTGTGTGGAATACTCGTGCACGTAGTCGGTAGGGAAATGTACATGTGTTCAAAAAGGAAATGATTTTTGTGTTATCATTGCGAAAATGGGGAAAATTTGGAGAGTGCCAAGCACAACCATCATGTCTTCAACGAAACACCTCTCTCTCTCTCTCTCTCTCTAACGTTAAAACTCACAACAGTTTTGCTACTGTCACATTTGTTTATTACTTTGCCCTCATTCTACAAGCCTTAAAAGTTTTTTTTAGAGCCACGACGGTGTTAACTGTCAATCTTGTTTTTGAAAATTAAGCAAACACGCACTAACATTATTTTCCGGCGAAATCCCCGTACTAAAACGCACACATGCACGGCACCTCTTTTCATGTTGTTGTTGTTCTAAACTCCAACGACATAACATCCTCATATATGTAACCACCTCTACAAGCAATTGGTCCATAAAAAAGTCAAAAACTACTTTAATAAATCTCGTGATAAGATCTCTGAAAGAAGAAATCTATGGTTCCCATTTGTTACTGTAGTAACAATACAAGATGACGCTCGGCGCAAACAGAGAATAAAAATCATCAATCACGAAAATAAAAATATCTTATTCCCCTTTCCATTCCCACAAATAAGCTCTCTCAACGGACGACAGGCAGATGAGCAGCAGACAGCAGCGGCAGTTGTAATAGTAGTGGTGATGCAGGAGTAAAGTCGAAATAAAAAAAAGTTGCACCGTACTGCTGCTACAACATGGAGAGTTACCTAGTTTACACAGTAAGGCTATGTGTGTGCTTTTACATTTTCTTACTCGAAATGATAATGATGATAAGGAAGAATATTATGATAACAAGTAAAACGACCGTCTGTGTGCACAACAATAATGCAGCGGTGGTGGTGAATGTGGCAGCTGCAAGCTTTTCTTATCAAATGTTCTTTAAAACTCATTCACTGGATCTCTTAATCATGAATCTTTTCTTACGGAGGAGTAGTAGTAGTAGTGGTACACAAGTTAATTTATTTCATTGTTGAAATCAAAGACGCTGAGACAGCGCGGAGTGCATACTTAATGATTAAGGCCTTTCAAAAGCATAATTCGCATAAAAAGCATAATGAGCGAAAAAAGTATGAAAGGCCACTTGGGTAAGACCCAATTGTTCTGAAAAA
>JAHZNE010007319.1:0-28637 GCA_027744055.1 Callyntrura sp. NNG-2020 | reverse complement strand
ATAACATTTTTGTAGCAGGCACCCACCCACCCACCTCATATACTCTCATATTTTTTGCACCATACCCAGGCACCTCAGCGATGATATAATTTGTGCACGCTCCCCAGGAGAACAGAACTACAAAAAAGTGTGGAATGCTAAGCTAAGCACGGAAAAATGGGAAGAATCATAATGACTCTGGTGTAGTGGGGTGATCAATACTCCTTTAAACCCGACAAAAGCTGTGATTTTATTATTTTGACGCATACCAGTAATGGAGAAGTCAGGAGTAACGGCATTGTTTATTGTTAAATTGTAAAGTTTGTGTTTGTGTGTTCATTCGGTGCGCTATTAAATATCGCGTGATGAGCAGGAATTTTTTTTCTACTCATACTCATCAAGTAATACTATATTGTACTCCATAACGAAGTATAGGTTTTAAAAAGAAATGTTAATATTTTTATCATAAAAACGGCATTGAAAAATTACTCTCCAATTTCAATTTGTGTATGGTCATTAAATTAAATTAAGTTATTTCCCTACGTTATTCTAACGCCTGACGCATGCCCTTACTGTTTCTTTCGTTGTTTCTTAGAATTTTGTCATTTTGTCACGTTCGATAGAACTGGGAAGTTGTACGTGTTTGTGATGATCTCCTAAGCTATCTTTATCTTATCAAGTTTTGTTTTATACATAATACTTGCCATACGTACATCACATATCTATCGCAATATCACAAATAAACTTGTAAGTTATCCCTTACAAATCCTGTCAAAATATGCAAACTTTATCGTTTTGCAGGTGGAGGGTAAGTAAACAAAAGATTGGAACAACTAATTTGACATCGGCATTCTTACCTTAGTTGTAAAACACATAATATGATTGATTAATCAGCTGAATACATATAGCGGTAAGCTGTGAGAACATCCGTTACTTTCCTCACTCCCTTTACACGAGTACAATGTTTGTTATCATATCCTGCTCATTTGTCATAGTCAAACTGTTTTGCCTTTTTTGTTTCGTTTTTAACCACTCTCGCTGTACTTGTATGTCAAAATCATGAAATAGTGGGTGATCACTGCGTTTATGAGAAAGAGAATGCTGAAATGACTGTCTCTGAAGTTATATTTACTGTCATATTTTTAAATTGTACCTACCACATGGGACCTTGTAGAAGTGCCTGTCATGTAGTTTGGTAAAGAAAAGGGGGAAGCTGAGAAATATTACGAAATACACATTGCCAGCTATAAAAAATCCATTTTGGTAACCATCTGTCTAATATTTTAGCATCCGATTGAATTTGTCAGCCTTACATCTATCTTGCGTTTGTGTTTTGTGACGATGTGATAAAATTAACGCTTTAATATTGTGGCAAAGATTATACCAAAGTCCCGATAAAGTTACAAACAAAATGGAGTCAAAGAAGCTCATTTGTGATATTAGCATCAGTCCTTTTAAAACACTGCCTTCCATTTTTTATTCCCTTCTCCCTATCATTGTAACCTATTTTGCTTTATCCACACGATTTTTCGTCTCAGGGAGTGGCATACACCAAAGATACCACAATACTTTGATCGTAGACCGTTTCCGTCAAGAAGACTTCCTCAAGTTTGAAAACATTTCAAAAGCAGTATCCACTTGGTCCTTGTATGACAAAATTATCGTCTTTGAAAGATTGTACAATCAGTCTGTCACTAAAAGTAATCGTAAAACCTGGACCGACATTGTCAAATGGAATGCTGCACAGGACCTGCTAAACTTTTTTCCTCCAACTTTTAACTGTCCTCACCTACTAGAGCTTGTGAGTATGCCAGGTTATACTGGTAACTGGATTTGTGGTTTGAACTTGTTTGAAGCTCAACCAGGGAGACCCCAGGAGTGTGTCATCTACATGATCAAAAATGACGGAGATAAAAACAGTCAGTATATTTTGAGAGAGTTGGAAAACCGCACAGACTGTCACATCCTGTATTATACCTCAAACAAGTCGCCTCTGTTACAAGACAATGACAGCTTCCATTCACGAGTCCAAACTTTCAACAAGGCTTCACTTTCAGCTCAGAATATCGACCAAGAAATGACATTAAGAACCCTTATGAAAACCAATGGTCATGCATGGATAGACATACTTATCGTTGATATCGGAGGAAAGGAGTTCCCAATTCTTAAACAAATAGTGGATGACTTTTACGAAGTGTGTCCCATCGGACAACTTCATGTAATGTTGCACATTACCCCATCCGGTTTATCCGATCCGATGGGGTACACAGGATCTTTACGGAAATTTACAACATGGTTCGAAGCTCTAGAAAAGAAAGGTTTCAGACCGTTTCATGCAGAAGTTAGTTTAGACAAAGACAGGAGAGGGAATGATTCGATCATAGCGATACAGTATGCTTTTGTTAACTTGCGGGGCAAGCATTTACTATTGACTGGAAGAAGAGGTGATATATAATGTGTTGTGTATAAATTGTATAATAAATATGAATACTTATTTCTCTCGGATCACACTAGATTTTGGGTAGTTGAGTATAAGATGATTCATCTGATTATATTCAACCACAAAGCAAAGACCAAATGTGTATGGAAAAGGACCCGTCCAGATAAGAATTATTTAAATAACTCTAATGATGTTATAAAATAAGTACTTTATTATATATAAAGTTTGAATAAATCCAGTGCTTAATGTAATATAAGGTAATTTATTCAAAGAAATACATGTTTCAGGTTGTTTGGATGAAGAAATCTTGCGACGATCAAATGAACAGTCATTTCTTGTTTTTATTTGAAATAAATTTTAATTCAAGTAACTCATTGCTTTCGTTCAAAACTGTGTAAATGGTTTCACGCTATGCACGATAAAAGTAGCTGACGGTTCGTATTATTAATGATTGAGGCTTTCATCATAATTACTTGGTTGGACCCGCTTATGAACCCACAGTTGACAGTAACATGTTCCAGAGTTACGTTGATGCCACGGAAGGAGAGCTGAATGGGCCGTACTTACCAATGCGCCACGGTTAAAACTCCTCGTGCCAATAAGCGAGGATTTAAGGGCATTGGTGACTGACAATGATGTCGGGAACTAATATCTATTTATATACAATACACACACCAGTATCCTGCGGTCACTGCAGTTTGCATCAAGTTATCTCGCTGTAGGCGATTTGTTTCCAGTTTCTGATACCTGTTCTGCTAATGCGCTTTGTACCACAAAAATTACCAAAATTTATCCTTGTGAGGGTTGCACACTCGTAAAATCGTATCATATATGCATGCATGCACTTTTAGCTTAGCATTCATTGCAGCAACATTGTAATATTCAGGTTACGAGACTTAATCGTTAATAACGCACCTGTGGTGAAAGTGGGATGACCTTGTATGGCTGTTCTGAAAATTCGGAAACCCATGCTACTATATGTATATGTGTTGGAAAACATTAAATGTAATGGATATATGTGTCAATTGGCGAAAGCCAACAAAAGTAACGTTTTTGAAGCAACTTTTTATTTTCACAAGCATACACACTTATTATATATCTTACACGCTCACAAAAAAGTTTTGATATATGATTTAACATTTAACGGTTCAGTAATATAGTAAATCGATATTTAGGTACTATCAGTTCAATCTTAATATTTCACAGCCATGTTCTGAAATTAAGCACAAAAACTAATAATCAATTTTTCCTCGCATAAGATGTTATTTCCAGATATTCAGACCTTACATAACCTTGCATTTCACATGATCATTGCATTCTAGTTGTTCTGAATCGCACTATTAATCTACCTAATTAAGATTATTTAAAATCATAGCACTAACGACATTTTTCATATTTATATTACATTATTTTACATGGTAAGAAATGTTAATAACATGTACAATGTTTGATAGTACGGATTATATTAATATACATCTCTACAGCTAATGTAATGAAAGGGCATGCATGAATGTTTTATTATATTTTAATTACAAAGTTTCAGTCGTTCTGAACAAACTTTCCATTAACTGTAGACTACATATGTACTTTAAAAATAAAACGAACTTTTTGTTTCGAATGTGTCGCGCTTAGCTCGAATTGTTAAAAAATAATAACAAATATTAATTAGGTATTAAGTTGATTGTACCTTCGAAAATGTAAAGATTTTAAAAACAAATTATTTAGATTTTATACAAATTATTTTCATAGTTTATACGGCTCAAAAAGAATTAAATGAAACAAAATACTTTTGCAATTTTGAAACTCGTCTAAATAAAACACGGCATTCGTTTGGCCTTGGTTGTTGTACACAGATACATTTTTGGATTGCATTCGTATACAGTTGAGAGAAAATACACATACATCGTAAGAAACAGACTGAAACTTACTTATTACATTACTTCTTTCCCGTGACAAGTAAGTTAGTTTTAGTACTAATAACTGAGACAATTTGACTATCTACCTTGAAATATTATGGTAAAATTCCAGCATACTTTCTTCCAAGCATGTTATCCGTTCTTATAATGGCATTACAAACGCAAATGTAGCCCACTATAGTCATTTGTAAATGTCTTACCGGATTCACTGTGAAGATTCATGGAAAGAAATCAGACAAATAATGACACTTCATTAGCAGAAGCATAGAGCCACGACAGATGTGAAAAATTGCTAGCTGTCTACAAACTGTCACTCGGAGAAATTGTACAAATTTAAGGAATTACGGAAAGTTCACAAAGCTGAAAAATAGCAGTTTTTACGGTATTAAAGAGAGCAATACTTGCACAATGACACAGAAAGCAAAGAGAACGAGGGGATTCCAAATATTATAAAAATGTTGAGAAAATACTCCTAAGTTCATGTGTTGAATAAATGCTCAAAATTTGGCTAAAAGCCAAAAACGATACCTTCACTGTCTGTGATAATATGCCTTGATCCATCCTCCACGGCTGGAGAAAGATGCCGAATTTGTACCGCACTATGCTACGCCAGATGTATAGTATACGGATCTACTGTAAAAACTCTGTTTTTTCTCTTTCATTTTCCTAACGGCATATGGAGACAGTAAATAATATTCAAACGGTTTGACAAAAGTTACTTTTTACTTAATGGGCTAAGTCAAACGAGCCAAAATTCGATTTCTCATATATTGTTCCACGCGGTAGTAGCGAAGTGCGTTAGTAAAGTTTGGAAACCCAAGCTGTATTTACACTTGCCAAGACATAAATGCATCATCTCACTATTCTAAAAAATGCTTGGGATTCTTTCTATCTTAGAGGTTTCAGGGCAATAATAATAAAGTTTCTGGATAAAAGGAAATCTCTTCTATGGCTGGCTGCGTAAATCATTTGAGTAGTTCCAAGAATACAGTCATCACCACTAAATGCTAATAGTCTTTTTCCTTAAATACCAAATAAACTGATGGAATTACAGAAAATGCATTAGATATGTCCATATAAGCAAGTAAGGTTATTCCGTATTTCTATAAGCATTTTAAGGTTGGACAAAAGTTTCCCAGAAAGGGTATAATGTACCCAAGTACCCATATGCAAAGCAGTGCAACCAAAGTTTTTGCAGGTACATGTATAACTTGTTTTTATTCAACCCACTTGTCTGGCAAATTAAAAAAACATTTTCGTACCATAACTAATGCAATTTTCCTCCCACTAAATTTTCTTTTATCTTTTCCCCCATTAACGTTCAAGATTTACTGATTTTCTTTTATGTCCAAACTAATTCAACTTGTAAATTAAAGTCGTTTCATATAAAGCTTTTCTAGTCCTATAAAATTTAAGGGGATTTCGGTTGTGTGCATACAAAGTGTTGACTATTCTTGAAGAATTTTTCTTCGCTTAAATTGGTCTACGATTACAGAAAACTTTCATTTCAAGAAGCAGCTTTGTGACCCTTTGTGATACTATTTAAACAGTTGGAATCAATCTATATAGTAGTAAGGTGAGCTATGAGTAAAGATTTAGTTTAGTAATAATGGTTCAGTTAAGGTTTAAATGACTTCTCATAGCATCAAGAAATATAGGTGCCAGTTCCTTTGCTGCTGCACACATAACGTCTCCTTGCACAGTTCATTTAACGATTTCTCCTTGTGCAACTTGTGTAATGGCATCTTCGAAAAGTTACTCCAATGAAGAGTTATCCTCCCAAAAAGTTTTTATGCAGATATTTCTGATTTCCATATTAAAGGGCTCGCTAAATGTGCTACTTTCAAGTATGTTCGCGATGCTGTCAATAAAAATTGTCGATGGCCTAGAAAATGTTTGGGGAAAGTTGTGTAGTTCCATCCTGGCCAAGATAAATCTTCCAACTCTGTTGATTTTCATTAATTTAATTGCTCCTTTAGGCAGAAACGAGAGTACAATGTAGGTGACGTAATACCTTGAATCGAACGAATGATTCCATAGGTCGTTTGTTGCATGTGATTTAAATATTCCTCAAATCAACTTTATCTTCCTTTGCTCTAATCAAAGTAACGTGTTTGCTGGTATTGGAATATATATTAGACAATTACTATTCTTTTGCTGTGTCGTATCAGATTTTTGATCTTCAATGTTTCCTCTTCTACAGATCAACATCTTGAACAAACCCCTTTGCATATTGCATGCATAATGTAGGATACAGAACACAGATAAGTATGAACATGGTTTATATGTATAAGGAGATCTTAAATTGCTATTCTGTTATTTCTATTGCATGGATGACAATAATAAAGCGAGAAAGTCGACAGGAAAGGGGAACAGCATAAAAAATAGTGCAACTGTGCGGTAATAAATAAATGCTAATCCTTGAAGAAATGTGAAAACGAAAAACAAAGCTTACTTATATCGCCTGGATGAACATCCACATGAAAAGAGTGGCACTCGTACAAGCATTCTGGTGGAGGTTGTAAATACCATCTTTTGAACCCTTTAATTTGTCCCTGCCAAGATGGATTGATGACATGGTCAATCTGAAAATAATTTTAAAGTTAATAGTCCTTATTGATTTTGAAGTATACTTCCAAATTTCATCTAATATATAACCATAACCCTTAATTTATTAGTTGTGCTGTTGAACTGTGGCTTTGTATAAAAATGAAATTGAATGCTACAAAAAATGTTGAAAATAAATCAAAATCGATGTCAGTACCAGCAAACTTAAGCTTTTCTTTATGCTTCCGCTTCCGATTCGGTTGTCTGCTTTGCCGTGTCTACTCTCACCGGGAACACTTACACGGAGTAGGAATTGCTTGAATAAATTTGGCTATTTATTGCATACCTAAAGCCTTTCTTTTTTGTTCTTTCATATATTTGATTTTATGCGATTACATCATAATAAATCAGAAAGTATCCAAAATGCTACACACGCGCTCCCTGTGTTTCCTCCCAATCTCTCTGTACTCCGTTTCTTTACTCTTTTTCGGAGGAAAAATGACGCTGGTAAGAAAATATACTTTTCTTACGGTTCAGCTCTTTAAGGAAGTGACAGGTCATTATTCTCAGAATGACTGCGTGGAGGAGCATTTGAGCAGCACATTTATTTTTCGTTTGTTTGCACAAGCAAACGCCGTCGTTGTATAAGTTGACTTGCGCCTGTGCTTTCATCGTTTATTATTTTCCATTCTTAAGATTACATCACATTACACATTCCAGTGTGCCTCATCCTCTTGAAAGCGAAGAAACTGCTATTTTCTCTTACTTTCATCGCTAGCGCCAATCTACCAAATAATCATTTTCCTGTGTTTGAGAAATAGCCTTGAGTACGTTTGCTCAAAATATATGGGTTCTAGTAGTCGCTCCTTGGGTGGAAATAGCAGCAGCCGTTTAAACAAGATGAGGATGACGATTAAGAAGAAAGCAGGAAATGGGCAAAATACACAGTGCTCGAAGGAGAAAGCTTTTATTGCACACTTCACATTTTTTCAATGAATTTACCGGGTTCTTTCAAAGCGTGTGCGCAATAAATTTTCCAACGGAGGTTATCATCATTATCATTTATTTTACTTGAGTGGGGGAAAAGAAGCAATAGAGAACCATCCCTTTATCTCGAGTATATTTACACATTTGCACAGTGTTGTTTGCTGCGTCTACTTCAACTTGAAAAAACCCATTTCATAGATTAGCCAATAGAAGTAAATACACACATGTAGTTACACAATCTTCTTAGATTTTTATTGCTAAACTTTGCAAACAAACTTCAACTGGTGCATTTTCTACAAGAGAAAGCCTTTTCAAAGATTGCCAGCTTCTATTTAACATTTTCAAGTATGAAAAGAAAGCTAAAGAGCACAAAAAGGCGTTTTCGTGGGCGAGCTCTCGGCTGTGTTTGTATGCCCCTCTTTCTCCTTTCTCCTTTACAAGCATGAATGAGCAATTGAGTGACATGTTCTTCAAATTAAAGTCTACTTTTCGCTAATTAATTACTCATTTTCACTTTTATTTGAGTACAATGTCGTAATAACCAGCATACCAAACAAACAGCCTCCTACTCCTACCGTACCACCACCACTTACTGTAGCCCGACTGTAGTAGCTAGTGGTGGTGACGGGAACAAAGTGTAATACAACCTCCTGATTTCCAGCAAACAAATAGGCTCATATGACGATATGATGTTGAGCCCTTTTCATTAGCAGCCATGTTGTGTGGCAATTCTGTAGTTACGTACCATTATAATAACTGCCGTTGGCTGATAAAACGTTGTAGAAAGTAATAATAAGGGTGATGCCATGGCCGGTACGCTCTGGCGGACAGATATAACGACATTAATAACAGGGGATGACGTTAAAACGACTACTGTACTATTCACTCACCACTAGGCACAATTTTTAATAACCCAGCTTTCCTCACTTCCCTAACGAAGAGTAATGTGGGTAAACAAGCAAACAACTAATAACCATTTTGTTTGTTTCACAGTCAGATCTCCCGCTGTTGCTGCCAGTACCAGTTGTCATCTATATGGACTTGAAAGGAGAACAGGAATAAGGCAGGAGCAAAAGAGTAGAAGAAACGGTAAATACGCCGAAAAGGGTGATATTCCGCAATAAGTGCAAATACTCGACGAAAAAGCAAACAAGATAAGACACAAAAGACTTTGTAGTACCATCACCGTCATCATCATAATCGTGGATGTTATTATAAGCACGAGAATAGGTCTCATTAGAGGGAAATCTTTAATTAAAAATGTCTCGCGTGCATGGCGAGTTTTCCGCAAATAATCTGGATTCTCTTCCCGTCTTCCCGACTTTTATTACTATTTTAGCGCCTAGGTACAATAGCGCCGCTTGCTACTAACTATTGGGATAAAGTAATCATCAATGTTGTATAAAGAATTTAATAACAATGAAACTCGCCAAAATTAGTAGAATCTCATTTTCCCTTATGATACTCGTATATTAAAAGGATCCATGAAGTATAGAATTAATGATAATAGAAGAAGAGGTAAGCGAGGAGGAAATGATACTGGGGAAAGCGGGTGACATAATGATGTGTAAGCAGAGATTCAGGTTAAGCCCATATGCTGCTAGAGGAAGCGTATAATTTGTAATGTTTCGAATATTATGATATGCAGGTTGGACTTTAGTGTATATAAATATTAAAGTGTAATGGCAAACAGAGTAACTATTTTAGTGGTTGTCCAAGAGGAGACTAAGCCGTTTGCCTACACATTGAACAGGCATATATGGTTGTACCCAACAGAGTGGCTGTAAATGCTTTCAATTAAGGTGTACTTAAAGTCCTTGTTTTAACATGTTTTTGGTCGAATTCATGTATACTAAAATAACGATCACTCGCGGTTATCATATTAATTAAAGGGAATGTGTGCAAAGAATGAACGAGATAAATGATTAAAGATATATGCAACATATGCCCTACCCTCCAACTAAACAAACATGTAAATATGGTGTATGTTTGTTAATGGATAGATATTATCGCTTTCGGTCAACCACTCCATTGTCCCATCCGTGAAATATATTTTGTACACAAACACATTTTTAATTTATGAATGAATGAAGGAATAAGTACAGTCGCAAATTTAAAGGACCTTTAGAGGACAATCAATTCAAGTTGCAAGTGTGCCCAAATTTGGTACTCGGGTTTAGTATTGCAAAGTGCAACACTCGAAATGTTTTCGGCATTTAACCCGTCTGGAAGAGGCGCCAGTGGCAGTAAAACAAACCTACAGCGTACTTACAAGCGTGTATATATTAAATATTTATTTATAATGGGGTTTTAGGAATAAATGATGGGGGAAAGCTTTCACCCAGGCACAACTACAACATATTTCCTTTAGGCATCCCTACACTTAAGAAGAATCTCAACCCAATGGCAATTTTGTAAATGATTTTTTATAGTTCTTGTAGTAATTTAATGTGTCAAAATACTTTCTTTTGTGTGATAGACGCGGTTTCATAAATGATCCTCTGACGGATGTTCGTTGTTCAGTTTAAGGATGCGTATTTAGGAAAATGTCTTCATTTTAAAGTATTTTTAGATTCAATACTACAGGTTTTAGCTAAGTAAATATTTTATAAAGTTTTAGTGTTATATTTTGGAGAAATCAAATGCTCAATTTAGAAAATTTGCTACAGAAATGGGCCCGTCTCTCAGCCATTATTCGTGAAGTGCTTTAAGTGACAATTTTAGAGCATCAGCTTGAGCGTCTCGCTAGTGAGAGCGGGTAGCAGCTTGTGATGGTGTGTGTTTGCATTTCCACAATGCCACATTAATGTACGAAAATAGACTAAACAATCTTGACGGACGGAATTTTATACATTAGCCTTTTTAAATCATAACAACCACATATTTCCACCCGACACGTCCCGGCGCCTTAAATATATCCTTTATGACAAACAGCTTCTTCAAGCTCACCGTGGATCTTGACAGCAATAGAGAAAGCAGGAAGCAGGTAATACAGTAGAAAGCGCCTTTCTACAGGCTATGATATCTTTTTGTGTTTAAACCAACGTCGTATTTCTCTGAGGGATGCGCCACTCGCTCTCATAAATGTGTCGTCGTAAATATATTATGCAAGAATTGTCAATTGTCATAAGAGTGTCATTTCATTTTTGTTGTTTAGTGTTGCTTGTAGACACACCAAGTCATTCCATTTTCAGTTCCATTCCCGAAACCATTCCCATGTTCCCACCAAGTAATTTTGCAAATGGATTTTCTGATTCTCCCAAAACCCCCAAAAATATGAGAAGAAACTATTATTTTCCAAGTGCTGTTTCTCCTTTCCGCTTTCCCTTTTTCCTTTTAGGTTGTGTGTAGTGTAATCTAAACCATGGCGGGAGCATAAGTATAAAAGTATTGAATGTACTCTCTCACGTCAGTTTTATAATATACCATTCTCCTCCCCGAGAAAATTTCCCATTCTGCAACGTTTAATCTAAAACTTTTCAAACCTGTCACGCCAAATATGTGTATACTTTCATACTTTCCCTTTGTTAGTCGCAAAGCGATAAGATATTGAAATAAATGGGAAAAAGTAATGCAGAAATTTATCCAAAAATCCAAACGAAAAATCCACCTGCTACCAATTCTACTGCTTCATTCTACACGCCTTTTTCCAAGAGGTTTTTTTATTTATATGATGAGCTGCTTCACTTGGCATGTTCATTATTTTTTTTTTACTTTTCTCACTTTTCCTGCGACAAGCAGGTTCCGTACACTACTATTCCCCCAGTCGTACTTGAACATGGGTGTGTTACCATATCTTGTTTCACTTTCACTTTCCCTCCCACCAACAATCACCTTCATATCGTGTCACATTCTCAAAGTGGAGTATTTTTAAACAAAAGAGTATAAGCTTACATGCATGTGTGCCCCATGGCCTGGTGTTCCCATAAAGATCCAGTCTGCATGAGTTGATTCTGCCGTCTCGGGGAGAAAATAGGGTCGTTGGTAATGATGACGTAAGATATGACTTGTCTCCGCATCACAGTTGCTCCTAAACAAATGTATACAGAAAGGAACAAGGATTAATATAAACAGGAAGAGGAGAAAAAGTTGCTGGGAGGATTGTTAAAATATTAAGGCAAAAGACGCCACATTCATAATACAAAACCAAAGACATAATAAGTCACAAATGTAGTCCCAGACGCAAAGACAGAGAGATAAATACGATTGTTAGCTCGTGGTGGTACAATGACAACACGAGTGGTTAGCCATTTATTCCACGACCATGTTTGTCTTGATGATGGCATTACTGTGCTACAGTGAATTGCTCCCATGCAAATTTAATGGAAATGTGGAGATTTTAGTAGTGTGTGCTATTTCAAGTTGACTTTTGTATTCCAGAGACTGGAGATGATCTAAATGTTGAATCTAACGAGATTATTATTTTATTGTAGACTTTCATTTTCTTCTATGTATTTTTTGTTTATTCTCTTCTACATGGTAGCCGGAGTTTACCTCCTGAATATTTTGTGACATCCTTTCCAAACAAGAGGATATAGCAATCACACTGACGGAACAGGCTTTGTGTGTGAGTTGTTTGTGGATGACAAGGACATTTTTGCTATTTTAGTTAAAGATGTACAGTGTGTATGCATAACTACATTTTATTATCTACTAACCAGTTTGTATTTAGCGTGCACAGACAAGACAAAAGTTTGTGTAGTATTATTATTGTAAAACAACAGACAGGGCTTGTATGGTACTCGTTCGTCCGTAATATATCTCAGTCGTGCTGCTGCTTGAAATGGAATGCCCTTGAGATTTAATGATCATTTCAAGATGTGATGATGACTGTACAAATGATGAAAACGAAGGTCTCAATTTAAAATCTTTTGTTTTTCACAGACAAGAGTTATATCTATCTTGTTATTATGTACCGTCTCAAGTTGAAAATACATTTTATTTAGGACTTGTGCACAATTCTGTTCTCGTCAGTCGCTTACTCCCATACAATCCCTTTATTCATGCTAGGTATGAGTGTGCATTCATTCTGTCAAAACAAACCGAACAAACTGAGAAGTTGTCATTATTCTGCGGATAGAGAAGCAAACTTTTCAAGTCAAGTCAATGGAGAGGATTTTGTATCTTTTAGCAGCTCTGCACAGAAAATATAACTAACTGTGAGGAACTTGAACAGGGATTAATTTTTGCTTGATGGGATAAATATCTTTGTGGTATTTAGGGCTATACTATTCACAGAACATGTTTTATAAATAGAATTTAATGAAAATTTGTGTATAGTATTTAAGTGGCGACAGCGGTTGACAGGACAAAAGAGTAGGACATTTTAGGACGTGAAGCATGGCATTGATTTTTCGAGCAAGTTATTATACTCTGTTTGACTTTCACCCAACTTTCACCGTATTGATTTAACAGTAACGTTCATTACGATACACAGCTTTTGGCATCACAACATATGTGATAGCGGTTGATTCAAGCACTTAACGACTACCATCTGCTTAAAGCATACTGCTATAAAGTCTTGCATGACCTCAACATTCCATCAAATAGCTGTAAATACAAGAGAACCCCTTTATGTTGTGGTGATGGTTATCCTAAACTTGTACATTCATGGAACTTATTCTCCTAAATTTCGTTTCACATTACACATTGAATTTGGAAGTAGATCGTTCTCGCATAAAATTAGGACACAATGCCAAATTGTGTTTCTCCATATGTGTCTCCAATTTAATATGCATACCTAAGCACACATTCGATCAACAAATAATAGTTTAATGCGTACTGAAACAAGATATTCTATTCCTATGTGTTTTAGAAATTATTCCATTCGCAGTTGCTAGCAAGTGCCGTACATTCGTGATAAAATCCTTATTTTTTCCAACCATATCCCCAAGTCTGACTGTCTGACACACTCCTCTACTAATACTTCGTGTAAGCTATATTTAATTTTCATAATTGACGGCAATAACGTGAAAGGACTGTCTGCAGTAAAATATTTATAGCAACATTTATTGGATTTATGATGATTTTGTCCGTACATGTAAATCTACTTTGCTCAGTCGAATCGATCTTCAGATTCAGGTCAGAATCCAGACGTTTTCGCATGTTGGCAGTTGCTTTCTGGAAAACTTGCTAATGCTGTGTTGTGATTTTACGAGCACGTGGATCTTTAAATTAGCGGAGGGTTTGTTTTATTACCGCGCTTGATGTCTTTTCCAGACGACACAGTAAGTTAGGATACATGGGTTTTGGTATGGAAAAGGAAATACCCTCTGTATTATCAACAATGTATACTTTGTACAAAGATACTGTTTCAATTCCATTGATTTGATTTTCTTAAAACAAAGTATGTGACTCCATTAAAGAAAAGAAATAAGCTTTTAGCAAAATATGATCTATTTTGCGCTTTGAAGTTATAAACTAAATATATATTGCTAACAGATAAAATAAGGAACAGGAACAGTAATAGTTTTGATATTTTTGCATCATATATAATCATCGATATGACAGTGCCACAATACTGGAACAAAATGTAGATAATTAGTTTAATGAATAAGTTCTCTGCACGCTTGTAGATGCAGCATACAGCATATTAAAATCTGACTGCAGAATGCGAATGGCAGGTTTGAATATTTTAGTAAATGATGTAATGTTTCAAGCGATTGCTTCAGGGGTTTGAAAAATGTCATTTGAAGGGAATTGTATGACGAATTTAATGAAAATTTTAGAAAAAATCTGAAAAATCAGTTGGGGAGTTTTGATTCAACGTCGACGTCAACCGTAAAAAGGAAGACAACACTGAAAAGAAAAGATTGTCTACAACTTTCATTGAAATTTTAGATATGCACTTGGCATCCTATCACTGATACGAGCATGTGAATTTTATGACCGATATTTTTCTTTTCTTCTACTGTTTAAAATTTATATAAGCATATTCGTAGACCCTTTGAATAACTTCAAGTTGTCATCAAACTAATATTTTACTTATTTTCAATAAAAAGGTTCAGCATATGGTTGGTTATGGTCTTGATCTCTTTACGGATACTTTCGCTGATGGCACTGATCGACCTTCAAATATTTCTATTAAAGTATAGTGGGACGCAATATTTGAAAAGAAAAGGCACGCTGAGGTACCCAATACTCTCATCGTCAATGCATCTTTTTGTTCTTTTGTGATTGTGTAAGTGAAAAAAAAAACATTCCAAAATGCCTTTGTAGCATTCGGAATTTCTAAACAACCAACAACCAAATGAACAGATACTTTAGGAAATAGCTTTTACTTTTGTAAATGTAAAGACCCGAAGCATTTTCCTGTTTCTCAAGTAAATTGATTGGTAACAAATATTGTACAAAGAAAAAGAACAGGGCTACTTGCACAATGTTCTAGAGTTCTCGAGAAAACAACTTTTTCTGGCAGTTCAAAGGCATCTTTGATTCCCTTGTAGTTAGCGATTTCAAAGAAAAGTAGAACAACAAACGATAAAACATTACAAAATTAAATTGGCTAGACCAAAAGTAGCATCATTTCTACCTGCTACAAACACTGTTGCACAATGCACAATGGCGTGTCAAGAATGTGGGCTCCAGCAGGTACACAGAGAAATGCCAAAATTTCAGTGTCGTTGCGAAACAGTCCTTGAGCTGTTTACCAGCAAATTAACCGGAAGCAACACGAACAATGAAGACACAAACATTTCGCATTGTATGTTTCGTTAGACATGTTGTAGCGCAAGCCGTAAGCATGTGAAGATTGCTGATATGCCATACCGATAAAACCAGTGTAATTTAAATTTTCCAGTTTAATTATTACTGCAACCACATTGCAACATAACATTACGAAACAACGTCAAACTTGAGTTCCGCGTTGTCTGAATATTTTATTGTTTATTATTATATACACCTACTAGGTATGTATTTACATAAACTTATATTTCCGTTTAGCTTCGACTGTTTACGATGTTGAAAATATTTAGGTCAGGATGGTTATGAGAACTAAACGCCTACTGCATTGGTTGATGTTGCAACAAGGTAAACCGACAATTTTAAGCTCTTAAGTGTTGGCAACTGATAGCTTGGATAAGTGTTTGTATTGTATTTAAACTTTGCAGCTACTTTTCGGTTTTTACATATATGTACACTGGCGTTTTCCTGTAGCCACTGGCAGTTTGGATGGTTAAAACCGAATGATGCGCTATGTGGGAAGATGAGAGAAAGCTCCGTTTTTTTGTTAGGATAGGATGTCTGATTTAGTTAGTTGACTGCTGACTAACTGATAAACTTCTGGCTCACTTCTCCTAGTACTTATTCTTTGTTTGTCTAAAGCAGAAAGCGGTCAACTATTAAGTAGGACACCAAATCCAAACACAAAGGCACAGCACGCGGATGTGCCTTTGTGTATGGATTGGGCAGCAAATATTAATTTTCGTTTGAAGTTTTAATACAATCACGGAGAAACACACCCATACAGAAGACTTGCAAAATTTGCAAATGCCATTTATTTTTCTTTTCATTTCAATTTCTTACAATTCACCTTTTAGATGCGTTCTTTGAAAACAACGGTGAAGTTACGTTTTACAAATTATTGATATGCATTCAGCTTTCTATTCACTACACCACCGATACGATTATAAAATAAAAACAATGTAAGCCAGCAACAACTTACACTTTGTTTTTCTTGGAACATTATCTGAACTACAATATTGTGTTTTATATTTCCTCAAAACAAACTACAAATTCTGTTGCACGCTGTCATTCATTATTCACATTTTTGTTGCAAACGGGAAATTTTAATGTCCTGCCTACACCAGAAAAAATGTGTTACCTCGTCGAATATTACACAATATTTACAATCCAAACGTGTGCACCACCACGTGTCTAATATCCGTTTCTAATGTACGATTTTCTTTCTCTTGAATAATCTAACAATTTCACGAATGAAACAAACATTCCCACTTTCTCGCTTCCACATCGTTATATTTTATTCAGCGTCTTGAGTCTTTATTAAATCTACGCGCTTTTTCCTTGGAAGTATATCGTATTATCATGATCTCGTATTATGTAAACGAGTCGTAGATGTTGCCAACTTGTCCTGTTCCACAGTACAGCAACAAAAATTTGTATTTAAATGTAATGTAAGTACACGTGCATTTATTGTATGGCCGTGCAGGAATCACGGCATACGTTTCCACTCTTGTGATGGTTATTATAAACCTTTTAAATATGCATGTAAATCCTTCCGCTCCATTTCCGAGTTTCTCCTCATATCAGTACCACGTACTAACATACATTGACAAGAGTGAGACTTTAAAAGGAGAACTTGTGATTTGGCAATTTCCTGAGATGTTACGTTTCAGTAGGAAAAACATCGCACATTCTGGCTTTTCATCAAAAGTAAAAGTAAAATACGAAAGCAGCGTACCAGTCGGTTCCCCCTAGCTTACGCTTTAAATTCATGCATCAGTTGTGCTACTTGTTTGCCAGCTGGTGTCCATTTGAAATTTTACATGCGCCGTTATAGAATGCAAACATACCGACGTCAAAATGCCTACGGGGGGATTAACGGTGTACTTATGCATCAAACGGTGTGTATATATTATGTAAGAAAAACGAACATTTATATATCCGTTAAGTTTACTCACTGAGGATGACAGTTTAACTTACTTAGACAAATATGTTGTAGCAGTGCTTTCACCACTAATGGAGCGTTTAGTTGCATGTGAGGTTTTGATTACTGCTGCTTTTGCGAGGTACGCGCATAATTATTAATTAAAAAACTAAATATGCGAAAGCGGAAAGGGCTTACCCATTTATCATTTAAGTTTGTTTCGCTTCGACCAGAATTTGTTAAATAATAGGCCGTTCCTAATTTGTTTAAGGAGACAAAGGAGGTAAAGGGCATCTGTTATGCTTGGGTGTGCACTATGTAATGTGTTACATTACTTAAGAGTAAAGCTACACATCTATACAAATGTATGTAGTGCGTAGTCAGAGATGCATAAAACGGTACATTGCTTTCACAAATAAATCTGATTTTCCCCCACCATTTTCGTGAACACCTACCCAAGTAACCAAACATGTTATAGAGGTACCGTCTGCCACCATTATTGTTCATTTTGTAAAAAATGATAAAACGTTCTTGAAATCTTTCATGTACAATGCAAATCATCGCCAAGTGCACAGATGTTCCTGCTGTTTTCCGAGAATTCCAGCCCAAAGCGAACGTTTGAGCTAAAAGAAGTTGTTTTGCAGAGCCCACACACGCTGGTGTCAGCAAGTCAGAAATGCATTCAACTGCAGTATGAAATATGGAAATCAGCAACAAACTACTTTATTTTAAAGCTGGCATGCATAGACGCATAGTAAAAAGTAAACTGAAATGATAACACGATTTTCTTATTCTGAGTCTCGTCCTTGCATAAACAAGAGATGAAGTCAACAAACGGCTTACCATCCAATATACCAAGGTCTCTGGAATCTCTCCTTTGTCATGTTGAAAACCTCAGCCAAACTCCCGAATTCCGTTTGATAGGGGAAAAAGAGACAATCCTCGTCGAGGTGAACGAGGGAACGGCTGCCCTCACTGTAGATGCCCTACCATTCAAATAATAAAACAGAGTTCTATGTTTAAACCAACTAGGCACATTTCAGCTGCAATAAAAATAACCAGTGTTATGTTCTGGCAACTTCTTTTAAATTTTTTTTTGTTTTTATGTACCCCGGGAATACATTTCTCGAGGCGATAATAAAAGTGAATTCGCATTGCATCAGTAGTGGAACGCTATTTTCATTCTTTTTCGTTTGTACTTTATAATAAAGAGGCATTCAAAAACATGAAAGAACTGATGTTGAAGTGCTTTCCATGAACATGATGATGCTGATGACACCATTTAATGCATTTTGGACTAAAAAATTATTACATATTCTACGAATATAGACATTTTATGTACGCTCGCTGCCGAGAGACACTCTATCTGTCATTGTAACTGGCAGAAAAAAGGGGCTCACACGAGGATAATCATTATTATACGTGACCAGTTAAATTCCAGTCGATAAAAATGATTTCAAAGGAAAATGTCTTTAAAATGTAAATGACTAGCTAATTTAAGAGAACCTATTTTCGTTCTCCTTCTCCTTAACCCGCAAAGTCAAAGGGAGCCAAAACGCGGGGGTTTTCAAGTACTCCTCATTGCAATACAGTTTTCCCATCCGCGCAGCCTACCACCTCTTGTTTCTTACATTCTTTAAAAACCACTTTCTCCTAACAACAAAGTAAACCGGTTCAAAAGCCAACCACTGTAGAAAAACTTAGACTGTTTTCTTCTGCTGTTGATGATGTCAAGGTCGTAAATGCTTTTACTACAAGAGAATGTATACATTATGGGGGCTTTATTTTCCAAAATGCTTACACTATGCTATACACTAATCGTATAATATAATATGCATACGACATACATACCCACTTTCTCTTTTGATTTTTACAGCCTTGTGCTCACTGCACATCTGTATGTGCAGTGTAATAGGAAAGAAACCGTTTTTCTTTCATGTTCTGTATATTACCATTTTCGTTATCTTCCCCCAGAGAATAAAATATGATAGAGATAGACGAGTAAACGTAAACCAACCAACCACCATCCTTGCAGTACTATTGTGAGCATAAGAAGTCGCACTTATCGTCTCGTCGTTTTGGCCATAATCGTTATCATTCCCCATTCACAATGTCAGAGAGACATCCTACAGACCTAACACTCAATGTCTCCATATATAGCTTTACGTAAATGGCATAAAACGATCTTCAGTAAACATACCTGCTTCTGTCTGTCTGTCTTACCGACGGCATGGTATGTAGTATAGAAGCGCAAAAAATGTGAAGTCAGCACCCCATTCCGAGTTGAGTAAGTTTTAATATACCCATCGTACGAACCTGTAGACAAGATCTTAGTGGTGATCAAAGTGGGAAACGGCATAGTGATCTATAAAGGAAAAAGAAACAATTTTCTTCCAATCCTCTTCCCTTTTTTATTTTTCCATTCCCTTTGCTTTGTTCACTGCGTGTGTAGGTATTCGGAGAGTTTAAGAACACTGTCGAGAGCGACGAGGGAGTAGTAACAAAAACCCTCTTTTTTTGGAGAGTTTGTTCAGGAAATTGCCAAAATTGGTGCTGGACGATGGAAAAAGTAGAAAACAAGAGCGCTTTGTCGATTTGAAGAAGGTTGGAAAGGGGCTGGAATAGAAACAACGTTTCTTTTCGAGCCAGTCAATTGTATTTGTTCACGTTCTGCTCTCGCGAAACATAAAAGAGTACATGGCTGACGGATTTCAAAGAAAAGAAGGCGTTGTTTTGTGAGCTGAAATGGGGAAAGTAGGTGAGGGCAAAAGCTCGTTCAGGAGTTATCGTGACCACTGTTTTCTGTCGTCTCAATCAGCTCACGTCATGTTTTATCGTCATTATCATTGTTTACACAACAGATTGAAAGAGAGAGAAACAGGAAAACAGTAAAATTTCTTTTTGACAAACTTGAAAAGGTGAGGGAGCGTGAGTTCAGAAGGCGATGGTCTTTTTCACTTTTTTCTTAACGGCAATAACAATGATGTATCGTGGAAAGAAAGCACTTCCAGTAATTTATCAAGTATTGAAAGGTACCTGATACCTATTAATTTAAAAAAAATGTATAAAGACAGCATAATAGGAGCTTGATGCAGCAACGCCATGTGTGTATTTTCTAAGAATGGCATTTATTTATTTACGGGATACACACACAAGAAAATAGCCACACAAGACGATACTATATAACGTTATCAGTACCAACGGGAAACGCAAAAGGGATGCTGCGCTGATGCTGTGTATTTATGAAGTGTGTCATGAGTTATAGATTGGGATGCCGGAGTAGTTTTTACTCGCTACCTAACTAGGTACTTGCCTACACTACTACAACCTACTCCCAAAAGCATTTTGATTCCTCTTTCTTTCTATCTTTCTAACCCTACCAACATCCAAGGGAAAGTGACTATGACAGAATTAAGATGAAATGGAGGAGAGACGAGTGGTGATGGTGCTGGTAGTAAAGAACGAAAAAGTGGAGTGAAATGTATAAATAGCCTATTTTACACAGATACACTAAGCAAACATGCTATATAAATACTTGACACGCGTTATTAAGTTATAACGTTCGCACACGTGTGCAACAAAGCGGGCGACCTATATCTTCCAATTTTTTTTAAGATGAGTACTCCATTCCCGTGAAAATAGAATTCTTCATCTTATCCCAAATACTTGGGGAGAAGTGAACGACGTTCATCATCATCGTCGTCGTCATGTGGGCCCTCCTTGGCACATAACGCTGCGTATATTTGACATAAAGTAGCCCATCTTTATTTCATGGCTGGCTTCTGTCCCCATTCAGGAAGGATATACTATACGAACCAAAGTGAAGTGAAAATGAAGACGAACTATTAAGGTCATAAGCCCATTAATTAGAAAAGAGTAGCGTTCGTAATCTTCATTCTCATCAACAGCACTCGTGTTGCCGCTATCATAAGCAGTAACGAAGAAAGTGGTATAATCAAACATAAAATCCGATGAAAGGGGGAAATAATAAAAGTGTATTTTTCATCCAACGAAAGAAAAGCGTTCCTTTTGCCATCAATTAGGGGGAAAGTGCAACAAAGCCGCGATTACCAAGGATTTACTTTACAACAACACTGCGTTTTGTTATATGAATTTTCTGGCGCCAGGAAATGAAAGCTTTTTGTGTCGCGCTTCACCAGAGTCTACACAGACAGGAAAATTATCCAGAAAGAAGGTTTTAGCTGTGTAAAGATTAGATAGGTTTATATATCAACATTGTAGTAGTATTTTTCCGTTTCCTTTCAACCTCCAGCTGCCTTTGTAGATACCTTGCGGGGTGCCCGCACATATTTAAGTATAGTACAAAAGGAAAGGAAACCAACGAGAGTTAGTGTGCATGATGAATGATAGCATGAAAATGACAACAACGGAATCTACGAATACTAACAGCATATGTGCTTAATTTTCATTTCTGTTGAAGTGAAAGTACCTTAAAGAATTCAAAAGAGAAGGAGGAAGGAGCCGTCCAGTTGGTCATTGCATCAGTTACAATGACAGGTCGTCCTGTGTATGCGTACCTATATCAAAGTATCAAACACAAAGAGCCGTTGTTAGAATAGAACAGTGTACGTAGTAGCAATATCTTGTAAAATACATACATTCATATTCCGTTCAATTCCGCGCGAGGAAGATAATATGGTTATCGTGAGGATAATAGGAAAAAGTCTCACAAAAGAACTCAAAAGTACACTCTTGTAATCTCATTTTCATGTCGAGCAAGAGAAAAGCCACAGAAAGATCTCATTTTCTTCTTCAGAGGGAAAATATAATAAGGAAAAGAAAAACACCGCAGTAGTTTCTTTCCTCCTTCACGTATTTTTCGAGGGAACGTGAATGGACCCATGTAATGCATCTGTATAAGTTGTGTGGAATCGTGTACACATTAACCTGGAACATGTCGTCTCATTTCCTTTCTTGCATGGTACTTGTACGCGGTGATATGAAAATGCGGTAATCTAATCATATCATTCAAAGAACTATAAGGACGTAGCAATGTAAGGCTTTTAAGCGTATACAAATACCTATGTGCTTATGTGCGCGGCGATGGAGGTCACGACACACAGGCAGAGCGTACTATTATAGACAGACGTATATAAATTTTGCGGTACTTCATCCAACGAAATATGAACAAAGGAAAAGGACACCACCGGAAAAGAAATGGATAAATAACCAGGGAAAATGAGATTAGGTTCTCGTAGTAAGAATGATTGTATTTTCTAGTTTATGGGGTAACTTGATACAAAATATAATTATAGTAGACAGAGGAGTACAATATTTGTCTGGTTTGTTTTTTGTTTGGTGTATGACTTCATCGTAAGCGCTAAACAATGTTCGATTAATCTGACAAGAAAAGTGTGACAAGTGCTGTGTCACACACCTAAATTTTCTGTAACTGTGTGGAGCTTGTACTCAATAATAGGCAATGGAAGAACATATATATATGGGAAACTCATAAGCGTCCCTTTTTCCATTATCCATTTACAAAATGAAACTGAAGTGTATTTGGACTTGGGAAAAAGCACGCATCATGGCTACAAGATTAAAAGGGTTGATATGAGTAGTAGATGAGTATAATATGTATGATCATACGGACTGAGGAAGTTCTTATTTTTACGTTTTCAGTTTTTGGAAAAAAATTGACGTCATTGGCAAAAACCCCTTGATGTGATGATGATCATACAACTTTAATGGGAAAAGTCAACAGAATCCTATGCGTGTTTATTTTGCACTTTCGTAGGCTTTACCTGAGAAAAATTTACACGACTTTCCTTTTAGCGTTTTAATCTCTATTTTCCTTCCGGCCATGGAAGTTAGCAGTAGAAAATTTTTGGCGATCTTGGGAAAAGGTGACAGTTGCTTATTCTTTGTCATTTACAATATACGTCCTTGCACCAAACATACTCATATAAACTTGTAGATATAGACATTAATGTCTGTCACAATATGTTGATTTTTGTGTCGGTTGACTTCATATTACACGTGTATTAAATTATATTAAATGGTCATTGGCTTCCTGGCTTCGGCTTCAGTAGCCGTAGTCTAGTTTGACTAAAGCAGTAGGCAATAAGCCAGCGCACGTAATGGAATCGAAAGATGATTGAATGTGGCGTATGTAAGTATTAGGCAATTTCAGCTGAATTTGGTTGCCGCAG
Source organism: Callyntrura sp. NNG-2020 (assembly GCA_027744055.1). NCBI lineage: Eukaryota > Metazoa > Arthropoda > Collembola > Entomobryomorpha > Paronellidae > Callyntrura > Callyntrura sp. NNG-2020. The sequence continues at coordinate 4,991 of JAHZNE010007319.1, read as the reverse complement.
AAAATGACGCAATTTCTTTAGTAGTTTATATAGCTTAATATATTGTGGTTATCACCTTCGTCCGTATTAACGTCTTAAAAACTGTGTAGTACATTGGTAATAGGATTCTATATGTATTGCGTAATTGGAAAATATAATATATGAAAGTGTTTTATCGAAAATTAATTAAAATTTGTATATTTTTCTTTACACAGCTAGCTGACATGAAAACGTACAATGGAATGCGCAATAGAGAATAGTAAATTCTAAATTTATATGTGAAACTGCGTTATGTTGCTGAAGCAAACTATAGAAAACTGCAAAAAGTGTGGAATTAGGCAATTCTGCAGACAAAAGAATAAACGGGTTCGTTCGAACGTATTTAGTACAATACTGCTTGGTGAAAGAGAATTCCATGAGAAAGGGGTAGCTCAGATAATGACTAATTAGCTTGAATTTTTAAAGATCTTGTTTCTATTCTTACATTCGTTCAAATTCCGCTGGCGAAATATCACTGACTCTGTCTACAGATTTGACGTGATGGCAAATTGAACATGAGACGGGTGGTCGGAAAAGTTCCATAGCCAGATTTGGACTCTCAATGGTGCACTGTTGAAGAGAAAGCAAGCGAGAAAGATTAATTAGGATTTTGCCCTTTTGCAATAGTAATGTGAAATTATCACCACCATGCTCATTCCAGCACAAAAACTTATAATTGTTTTATTTTCAGGTCTTTCACATACCTCAACCGAGCTCAAATCCACATTTTCCCACTTGAGCCACAACCGACTGAAGCCATTGATGGTATGCAGCTCGTAGTAAAAAATAAACGCCAGGATAGAAAAGAAAACGCCAAAAAAATTTGATTTTGACGGCTTTCTTGGTCTCAGCATGAAAAAGTACTTTTTAGCCACGCGCTTGTAGAAATGTTCAAAATTGTGAATCAACGTGGCAAAACCCTGCTTCGCATACACCACACTGCGATTTGACATTGGACTCCCACTAGAAGCAGCGGTAGTTAGGTCACCGGAATCAGGTGGGGAAGGTGAACTGACAGCTGAATTTGTAGAATCACTGAAATTGCTGATTTGATGCGTGCTATTACTACTGCTCTTTGAAGATTTCCCTCCCACTCGCAGCGACTTTGATGAACTGAAAGTGTCCATGGAACTATCACCACCAGTGATTACGCCATTATTTTGTTGTTGCATGTTACCTCTGTCTCGAACCGTACGTTTACGGGGGCTACTAGAGTCCTGATATGAACTTTGTGAAATGGAATCCGTTGTCAAGATGGTATTTGACATTGCTGTTGTCTCTAAAGTCTTTCTTTGTCCCTCCCTCCCCCTTACATCCTCCTCTTCTCCCAAGGCACATATCACAGTTTTTACACTTTCTAAATTCAAGATATCTTCTCGAGCTTTAAAGTACTTTAGTTTTTCCACTAGTGATTTCACGCTATTTTTCTGTTGAGGGTCTACTCGATACTTCTGCTGTATGTAGTGGTCACCAGTCTCACCTTCCCCTCTACCACTACCAACATCGTGGAATGAGGATGACGTTGGAGATGAAAAGTTTCTTTTATTTGGCACTGATTTCCCCATTTTCCCCAAAAGATTCTGTTTACTGTGGTACTTCTTTCTTTTGGTTATGCTAATGCATGAGGATAGCGTAGTAAACAGTTAAAACCGACGTTGTAAAAACAGATAGGTGATGGCACGGTAAAAGCACGTCTTTCACAGATGCTTTCTCCAAGCACACTGAGCGGTTTTCATGGGAAGAGCTTACTTTTATACTACAGTTGTTGGTTACCAAATAGAACCGGAGATTTGGCTCAGTGTTGTTGTCGTGTCTTGCAAAAAAGCATAGTGAGAGGATGATAGAATGGTTGAAGTGGTTGCTGCTTGCTGCTGTTGCTTTTAAGATCACAGCGAAAGTTAAAAAAATAAGTAATACGAGAAAAAGTGAAAACTTCTATGTTGTGTAGAGCTTTATTGGTTTAGATGAACATTAACTTTTTTAAAGGCAGCAACAACCAACTGGCATAATATTATGAAATGATGATACAACGGTGATAAACTCAAACTCACCCGCCAGTAAAAACTCAGCCAGTGTATAAAAATATTTAAAGTCAGCTAATTCTCAAACCGGTTTTTACTGAAATAAGTTTGGCAATAAAAATGTAAACAGAGTAGTAGAGGAACAGAGAGGTGTGTATGCACGTAGTATGTTTGTTATGTTTGCTGCTTACATGTTTGCTTGGATTAAGGAGATTTTTCAAAGAAGCGCAAAATTTGAGTTTCATGGCTCATAAATCGTGTAAGAAAGATGAACTCTCAGAAATAAGTTTTAATGGAACAGGCTATAAACCCGACGATGTTATGGGAAAAGTAATAATTCTGTGCAAGCGTCGTTCATTATTTCATTAATTATTGTGAGCTCTCAGATCAGTCAGCCAAATGGGCTCGTTTTATTACTCTTTTCCAGTTATATCCACCCACACTTACATGTCGGGCGTGTGTTTTGTATCAACAGTATAAACACATAAACCCAAGCTGGAAAGTTGTATGGTTTAGGAAACTATACTTTCTCGAGACATGAGGTACGGGTTCTCTGCTGTCGTTTGTTTTATGCCTATTTTGAGGTACGTGTGTGTGTTGATTAGACCAAAGAATTCAAATACTTGGTACTTGGTACAACAACGAAGTATTGAGTAACATGTACCCTTCCACACAATGGGGATTACTCCGTTATGCGTTTTTAGGTCGTTACCCTTGAAATCACACCTAAATAACCTACTTACGGAAAAAGACAAATGTGCGCGGTAGAGCCACACCGTAATGACGATACAAAATAATCTCCCATATAGTGCAACATGGAGTCCTGTCACCTGTATTCCCCTACAACATTGAAAAGTATCTGAATGTTAAATCTGTTGAGAATATCAATTTTCTCCGCTATTGTAAAAACAATATTTTGCATTGTCTAAAAATGTTCCGACTCTGCTTTGACCTGTAACGACCCTTTCATTTCAAAGACAAAACTGTTTAATAAAGCTCACAGCTCAAATCTTACAAAATCGTCAGTTCATTAGTTTATTTATAAAGGGAAAAATGTTTTATATTAACTGTCATCAGCTCGCAGGTGGTTCATTTTTGTGTATTAAAAAGCTCTGTAATATGTAAATAGTTATTAATACAACTTTTCCGGTCTTCAACATAAAATACATGTACATAAATACGATTAAGACTAACTAACGCACTAGTTGATCGCCCTCACTTTTCTACCACAGCAAAGACGTGAAACATTTTTGTTATGCTACACGTACGCCTTTAATACTCGACACCCAGTGTATCATCTTCTATATTTCATCACGAGAGTGAAAGTTTCACTTTCACTGAATTGCGTCGGTGTGAAAGTGTAATATTGCATATTGACGTAGTTCGGATTCCCTACTTTACCAATAATCTCCTAATTAAGAACAGCTTTGGGTAGCTTTGTGTATTTTCATTTGATATAATGTAAGCCAAGTTGTCGAGTCAATGCTGCTAGCTAACTCACAGTACCTTAATTCGACTCAAACTTTCGACGTGCTAATTGAAATGGACTAAAATCCTTAAAGTGTCAGCCAGCCACTGTGAATTTTATGCTTTGTTTATAAATAGGCTGCATCATATTGAGATTTATTTCCTGTATTGTAACTTCTGCATTTTCACACATCATAGTATGCTTTCGTTTCAGCCCCAATCTTGAACCCTGATGAGTTTTTAATATCCCAAGGGAGAAGAATTGAGCTGAAGGTAAAATGATAACGTAACCTACTAATACTACCTACTTCATTAATATCATCCTTCATTCATATCAGATATTCAAATTAATATTTTCTCCCCTTCACGCCAACTCACGTACCCACGATGTTTTAGCTTACGCTAACCTCAGGCTGAAAACTTCTAAAAAACAAGGTAACTTCTCATGGACTATGTAATGCACACATGTATGTATTCTATGCACATTCAACAGTATAGGATTTTACTATAAAGAAAATATATTCTTTTGAGTATCTCACTCAGGTCAGTCTAATTAGACAAAAAAACGTCTTTAATTAAAACACTGAACACGGCTACAACGACCGTCTTCATATCTTTTATGTCAGCCGCACACCAGGTTAATTTACAAGTAAAATTAGGATTCATTTGTTCTCATCTAATACCGCGAAGGCTATCAAGCAGAAGATGTTGATGGCAAGCTTGACGGAAATGGGGAGAAACGAAAACTACTTTGATGTGCTGTTCCCTATCAATACAGGAACTACGAACTTGTGAAAATTCTTTCCCTCCGCTGCGCTGCCGAAATTTCACTTTGAAAGGGTATCGACACCATTTCTGTTTATAGGAAGGGTACATGAGGTTTCATAGGTCATGGTAATAAGGTACATGGTAAAAATCTACATGGTAATAAGGGCCCGAGGTAAACAAGTTTATTTTGGCCGAGAGCTGGTGTACTGCTGTTCTCGTTCCATATATTTAGTTGTTCCAAGGTTTACTATCATTTTCAAAGAGGTGTATACTATATGAAATGCAGTATAGGACTTATTCAATGAGCGTAAATTTATAAGCACTGTTTACGTGGAAATAGTAAGACAGGTAACACAAAAAGGTTACCTGTCTTACTATTTCCACGTAAACAGTGCTTATAAATTTACGCTCATTGGACTTATTATTATACAAGTACCTTCTTTTCCGTCAATTTTATATGGAACTTAATTCCTACAGGCTTTGGTAATTGAGAAATAGTATTCGTATTTGACGAATAACAATTAACAATTGAGTTAATTGATAATTTCAATTAAATTAAAACTAGCAAACGCAAGTTAATTGTTAATGATTAATTGAAATAAAAATATAATTTAAGCTCAATTGTTAGTTATCAATTGAACTAAAAATCTAAACTGGGAGTCAATTGATATTTTTAATTGAAGTAAAATTTTTTATTTAAATCAATTGTCAATTGTT
>JAHZNE010007318.1:0-13108 GCA_027744055.1 Callyntrura sp. NNG-2020 | reverse complement strand
CTTACCACATTGAAGGCCCTGGGGTGCCCACCAATGGCTCCATTCAACGGAGATGTTGGTACCATTGGATTCAGCGCAAAAACTGCATATAGTGAAACCAAACTCAGGACATTCCGCAGGTAACAGCCGAAATAGTTTACTTGTTAGTTGTTCCTGATAAATTTACATCGAAATATATATTTATATTAAAATTTAATGTTTCCGTGTAAGTGGTACATCTTTGTGTATTTGAAAGAAATTAAAGGTTATCATCATTTTTCTATTTCTTTTGTAATATTTACCCTTGTCACAACAATAATACACCATTATGATACTGGAAAACTGTAATTTATATTTAAAAGGTCCTTCGTGTTCATTATGCTCCGTATTATTCTAAATAACACATCCTTTGGGTAGGACCAGTAGGACTAATGAATCTCCTTTCGTATAATCCCATTAAAATGTATCGTAAACTTTCATTTCCATGGGAGTTAAACCGTTAATCAACCTTATTAACGGTATCCATATATCCATGGAGACATCCATATAATAACATGAAAATTGGTTTCCTATGTATGCATCTGTCAGGATATGAGCATTAAAATCGTAATCGAGCGTAATAAACTATTTGTAAGAAACTTTGGCGAAACTAGTAAATCTATATAACCTCGATCGCAACACACAAAATCATGCATTAATAAGGCTTGATGACTACCGAATCGACTGTCAATTTAATGACCAACGTAACACTAATGATGATTGTAATTGAATATGATTGTGTATCATATTCGTACATACGTGTTTTTTGTATTGTTCTTCAATATTATGAGAGTGCTAGTAAAATGGCTTACTTTTTCCCGAACTACCTCCCTCTCCTTAAAACTCTCTTTCACTCCTTTCAAGTCTTAATGAAATCGGAAGACGATACGACTTTTATTAGAGTCAAGAGAACAGAGAGAAGTTCGTTTTTATGTTAACCAGATTCACAGACACATTACACTACTTTACTTTTTCATCCCTAACTTTACTACTAACCTTATCGGCTGACTTTGACATATTGAACCAGACAATCAGCTTGTCTTGCACTTTTAGCTGCCCACACACCACCCCATCATCCATTCAAAGAGAGTATGAATACATACAAAGGGTAAAATTAAAAGCAGAGAACCAGTGTTTTAGTCATTTAATTTTTCAAGGGACCCATCCAAACTGTCAAATTATGTGGAATAGAGGGAGGTATACACAGGCCGCAAAACTACATCATCATAATAGGGCAACAACGTGCACAACAATTATTATCGTCTTTCATGATCTCTATCTGTCCCTCTCTTCCTCGCCATCAATGCACCGTGTAAGTACTACGTACACATACATAATAATGTAAAAGTGCGTCTCCTTTCTGCATCATTTGCATTTCACGTCATTTTTTATTGTCTGCAGTGTTCACACTGTTAATGCATTACTACCACTACTCCCTGCCACCATCACCGCCGCAACGATCAAGGTATAAAGCTGACGTGACTCACTATTTGTTTTTACACTTTAAGTCTTGTGAGAAGAGAACGAAGGGAATGATGCTTTTAAAGGCGAGAGAAAAAAAGATGTGTGTCATCTCATCTGGCTAATCTTGATGCAGCAGTACTAATGATGATCATGAGAAGAAAAAGAGGTGAGCAGAGCAAAAGCGATAAATAAAATGTAAGAAAAAAAACGTGTATACAAGTAGGCACTAGGCAGCTAATAAAAATAATAATATTTAATGCATACGTGTGTGTGTGCGTTTTTGTACTTTCCTCTAGTTTTATAATCTTTCACTGTAGTAGTAATAGTATCAGTAGAGAATCGGCAAAAGCAGCAGCAGAGTAATAATAATAATTGTATGAATGTGACCAAGTAATAAAAATCCAATTGATTTTTCTCCTCTTCTTGTTTTCTTTTCACTCATTTGCTTATATACTCCCTTCTTCTACTGGTACTATTACTTACACCTAGTACTACTGTACATGTTTTTCATTGTGGGCATTTAGCTTGCGATTATCATCACTGTATTGTAAACTGCAACGAACAAGGCGATATTTGGATTGATTGGTGCGCCATCGCCATCATTATCAGCATCAACACGATTATCATGGGAAAAGGGGGAAAAGTAAGAAGGCCGGAATAATTCTTCTCTCCCTCTCCCGGTGCTGGTGGTGCTGGTGCGGTTCGTAGTTTCACAATTTTTGAATGAAAACTAGTTTGTTCTGCTCGCATAAACCAAAAATAAAATTATTATGATATCATCATCAGGCCCATCTTGATATCACTCAGACTTTTCTTGTTCTTGAGGTGTAATATGTACTATTTATTGTTACTTTAGATCTATTACTATTATTATTTTCATTATTATATCCCTTTCTCGGAGGAGGAGAAATAACGATGATTATACGTTATGCACGTACCTATATAATGTATACATGCTTATTGTTTGTTTTAATTTTCTTGCAACGTTTGATGCTTCGTTGTTGTTGGTGGCTGTGGCAGTTGCGGGGTGGTGGGTGGATACCTAATTAAACGCGTCTTGTGAGACAGAAGGAAAATGGAACGATCATGACTGCTACTATTATTATATTACTTTCCACTACTACTGCAAATTTCGGTCACGTTTGTTGCTCCACTACAAGTTTGCGAGTTTGATGGCGCACGTTAAAGAATTTTCCCTTGACTCTTCGAGTGTCATTTCTCTTTGATTTTTTCCTTCGTTTTTCGCCTTCTTAGTGTTCTCTACCTCTGGGCTGTGTTTTTCCTTTAAATATTGACAAAATTGTTTTTCTCTAAATAATGGGTTGATGTCGCTGGTAAAACTGGCTTACTCAGCAGCTCTGTAAAAATGCCAGCGTACATGCAAAACAAATACGTTGGCTAATTTACCGGTACATTGTAACATTCGGGAATTTCATGAATGCCTGCTGCTGGTCCCCTGAAAAAAGTTCTTCTCCTTCTTTTTCACGATGATGATCTGTTTTATTGGCTGTGAAAAATTTGCTGTGATTGTTGTGAGTCTTGTTTGTTGAATGCTACACAACAACTTGTAGTTTCAACTTGTTTCAGGCGAAAGCCAGGTGTGGTGGTGTGTCTAGGGTACTTACTGCCACTACTCACCATGCATATTGATGCTAGTAGCTCTTACAATGCTGCAGCACCAACAAAAACAACAACAGGTAGGTACGCACCAACATCATAGTTGGTGATATTAAAGGCATTGTTGTAGGGTGCGACTTTTGAAGAAAGAGAGAACAAGAAAAAATGAGAGGATAGTAGAAAGAAGATGATGGTAAGAGGCTCTCTCGTAGAAAAGCAGAAGTTGAGAGAGAAAAGAAGATGATGATGGTCTAACGGTACTTTTTTTCTGGGCTGACATACATAAACTTGACTAGAGTACGTATGTACGTACGTACCTTTTATCCCCAATTAGCATTTACTATACATACTCAACATACGACCAGAGAAAAAGATGATTGCATTGTTGCATGTATATCGGTTCTTGAGAAGATACACGGCTTATAACAATGATTGTAATGTATGTACATAATAGAACGTTTCCAATAAACCCGATATTGCATACCTGTCGTTACCTCTTCCTTACACACTTTACCTTTACTACCCAGCACACATAAGACACGAAGACGGGCGATTGACGGTGCCGTGATGTACCTAAAAGACTGCGTGTGTGTGAGGTTGATGAGAATGAAATCTTTCGTGCAATGCAATTCTTAACAATGCAACCAATAATCATCTTTAGGTGGTATCTCAAATGCCGATGAACTCATAGCCTGACTAATCCATCATCCGTCCGTACACAGAAAGGATTAAACTTTTTTCCTAATTAAAAAGCACATGTTGTCTACTGACCGGGCCGGACAAGTTGGATGGAAATGTTTTTCAAAGAACGATATGGTTTGCATATAGCTTTGTGATTACCTTGCTAAAAGACAATGTTTAAATTGCTGGAATATTTAGCAATATTTTTCAAAATAACCTTTCCTCTTGCTCTGCATGCATTCTCACCCAAAAGAATTTACCGTCGGGTCAGCAAATTAACTGTCTTCCTCCAATAAATACTTATAACTTCATTTCTTTCAAAAGGTTGCTGTTCTCTACATTACACGTTGTGCCAATTCAAAAAAATCTGGAAATAACTGTTGCCGAGTACTCAATGTTACATTTACCGTCATAACCAACTTGAATATTCACCCCAAATTCAATTGCTGCCGAAGCGGTCGATGTATGCGCAAGTCGTCGATAGCAACGATGCCGATCTTTGTTGTACTTTGTACTACTCCTGTCGGTGGTGGTTGTGCTACCTCTTGCGATGCAATTGTTCTGCTGTTGTACGGTAAACCCGGTAAGTCCTTTAATATACTACAAATATGTCCGTAATCTGTAATAGGAGGTAGTAACCGAGTATTTTTCTGCATTATTACTGTTTTCTTTCTTGGATCATATTCATGATAGTAATGGTGATAATAGTAGTAGCCGGGATGGATTATTCACGGCTGTTGTTGTATTACTGCAGTGCAACAATGCATTCTATTGCATGACAGTGCGAGAGGAGATTGTTGCATGTACAGCATTCCATCACACTGTAATGTAGCGTTTTTTCCATAAAAAAATGAAGCTTCATCTTCAAAATGCTGTTCCTGACATGATGACAGAGAGACACTGTGCATTGTTGAGGCATTTTACGTTTGTATGAGAAAAAGTGATGCTAAATGCAAAGACGATGATGACGACGACGATCATTCATGATGATAATAATGGGCTCTTATCTGATACATACTATGTGCCTACATCCCTTTTTATGCAACTGCTGCTACTGTTGCTGCACGGGTGACTTGACTTTTTCGCCTCTTTTTCTCCATCTCTTAGGTAGTGTGTTGACGTTTCTACAATTTTGTTTGGCTCGGGAACCACATTATTTAGTTAGCAGTGAAGCTGGTGCCCGTCATCAATCGCCCAGCGAAAGATAAAGACAAGAAAGACTGTTATCGAGGGAAATATTTTTATTTTACTTTAAATCACAACGAACGGACGAAAAGAATCCACTACCAGTGCATTGTTTTGTCTCCTTCACACACACACACTCACACACAGGTATCTTTTTATCCGCTTCGTCGTACTCTTTATCTTGTTGTTTCGAGAGAACGTTAATAAGAAAACCGAATACCGACCGACCGCACCGCATTCTTGTAATCATCGCCAAGGATGATGATGATGATACTGCTTTTGCTAACAGCTAATGTTCGTCCCGATGTAGTAAAATAACTTTGCAGTACGCCGCTGCTGCCTAACCCATACTCATCATTCGTCGTAATATTCACTTTGACGTGAATGACGTGACGAGTGACTATTATTACATGAACATTAGTCTTGTTCCTTCCTCATTTTTCACAGAATTTTTGTTTTCTTGCCAAAATATTACCATCATCATCAGCATCATCGTCAGTAACAGCTAAAGTCAGATCATCTTTTCGCCATTATATTGTTACTGCTTATTCTCCAAAAGTGCCAAAGAAGCTCACCTACCTACCACACAGGAGGAAAAAGCGGACCAGAGCAGGAGTAGCAGCAGCTGAAAGAGGGAGCAGCAATAAACCGCAACACATCAAAAAGTCAAGAAGGAAGAACTGCAACATCAACCAGTAAGTACCGATCAAGCAATCACCCTCATCTTCTTAACTTCTTTTTCGCCTTCTTGACTTTTGACGAGCATCGTCATCATCATCAACTTTTGGTGTGTGTACTTCATATTCATAAGATATTTTTTGGCATGTTTTGTTGATGCAGCTTCTTCGTCTTCTACAACTGGTGGTGGTGGTGATAGTGGTAGTTGGTATCTGGTATGTCATGGCATGCAAGGTATGACATGCAAAAAAGAGAAAATGCCAAAGGAAGGAATGAATATTATTATATGAATATTGAAAAAAAAACAAAAGAGGAGAAACTAGTTCCAATCCAATAATCCAATCCAAATCTTCATCGTCATCATCATCAGCTTCATCATCGTCACTCATCTCACATTGTACCGTGTGATGATACAGAAAGACTGACCACTTTTATTATAACACCATCGCCATCATCATCATCATCGTCGTCGTCACTACCACCAATAACACCAGTATTATCTCGAGAGACGTTGTTGCTGTTGATGAAGAAGACACAAAGAATGTGCCTCAAGAGATAGATATACCACAACAACAATATGAATGTCCAATAACAACAATCACAGTCATCATCAGCGTTATCGTCTTCATCGCAGTCATCGCTGCTCTCTCTCTCTCTCTCTCTCTTTTCTGGTAGTTCTTCTTCATTTGTTCTCGTACTACGGCTACTGTTGAGAAAGATAACGCTGCTGCTGTTCTTGCATCGCATACCTGTGTAATGATCGAGTGTGTTTTGGTGTGCGAGTGAGTAAATAAGTAGTAACTGTTACTGACGACGACGACCAAGTAGATTGCCAGAGAGTACTGCATATAGTGCCAACTGCATCATCATAATAATCATCCCTTCGCCTCATGATGTGTTGATACTACCAACTACCGACGACGATTAAAGACGTTCATGATGATGTCGAAGTCAAGTAAAAACAAGTGACTTGTTCCCTTCTTTCTCGCGATAGTGTAATTTGCCTAGCTGGTGTCTTTCACAACAACAAATTTGAATCAGTTAAGGTGTTCATGGGATATTCGCCGTTTGTGAGCTCTTTCGCTCTTACCACCATCATAGTAGTTGGGGGTTCAGTAGTTGAAGTTGCGGTGGTAGAAGCAGCAAAGCGTGTGTGCATGTAGTGTTTGAAATATTGTGTGTCGTACGTGGCGTCCAAGCCGAGTGTTGAAAAATTTATTTAAAAAACAGGCACAGCGACACTGGCACAAGTGAAGTCCATATACTGTGCTTCGCCAAAAAATTTGCTGAATTATTGTGGTGATCATGCACGATGGGGTGAACCTTGGTGCTGAAAATCGACGATACTACAACTGCAACAACAACAGCAGCAGCAGCAATAATAATGATGACTCCATGAGAAGAGCCCCGCGACGACGACACGATTGTGGTTGGTGCCATTCCGACTGTGACTCCAAGCATTTCTCTTATGTATAATGACAATGTTGATTTAACGTTACTCCGGTGTTACTAGTGAACTGCTCCGCAGACGAAGTCATGCGATTAAACATAATTTCTTGATAAATGTGTCAGTACAACAATGACCGTGTTTACCATATTGAAAAGTAGTAGTACTGGGAATGATGGACGGAGAGAAGGAGTGAAATTTGCCCACAGAATGGAAGGTGACAGTGGAGGTGAGAAAAGTTGTACAAGGTGCGGTGTTACAAGTGGAAAAGGAAGTAAAAGCAATGACGGCAAGAGAATACGGGAAAGAGGGAAGCACAGTGATAACAGTAGAAACAAAAAATACAGCGACAATCAAAGTAGTCTTGAGTGTAATAGTGATAATTATAAGCAACAACCGCAACGGATTCAGCGAGAGAAGCCGTCTCAGTGGACAAAATCCTACCTGGCTATAATGACAGTGACCCTGATTCAATTGTTATTTGTGATAAATAATGTAATTGTTGTGATTTCACCGCCAATGGTTTCGGCGGTAGATTTAAATCCTCACGGGGGATTCTATCAGAGGGAAGGAGGAAGAAATGAATTTTATTCGGGAACGTCCTCGTCAGCTCAGCAACAGTCAGAATATGGAGACGACTTGAGTGATATGATCATGACCTGTTCGAGACCAACAAAGTCTTCCAGGGCGGCCAAGTACCTGGCTATCAAGCAGTTGGACATTCCTTGTGATATGGAAGATAAGAAGAGTGCCTGGTGTAACCTACCTGGAGATAAATATCCCTGGTAAGACTTTTTACTTGACATACAACATACATAAATAGGTAGTCCAAGACATATAGTGGGGACAATAGTGCAACAACGTACCCATTTAACTTTTGCACTTGCCATTGCGCACTTTTAAAATCGTGATACAGTCATTTTCAAAGAGAAAGGGAGTGTCAGGAAGAAGTGGTGATAAAAAAACAGTAGTATGTAGTGTCGCAATAAAAAAGTCTAGACTGATTGTGTGAGTACGCGCAGACGACGACGACTTCGACACAAAGAAAGAAATGGAAGCAGGGAATGAGATCGGTCGGCGGAAGATGAAACCTACATTTTTTCTAATAAGCTTTTACCTAGATTACCTTTGTGTCTACAGATATGGCATTGTGGTTTTGCATACGCACCATTGCGGTGAAAGAAGCATTGTTGTGTAGGAGTGGCAACATCATTTTTTTAATTGCGTGTAAAGGGAAATGTACTATCAAGTCTCAACTATATATAGAGCTTGCTTTTACGACAAAAGTTAACCATTTACCATGTTCTGTGTGGAGCACCAATGCATAATATTATACTTTTGTGTGGTAATGTGCAGTTAACTTAAAGAACAAAATTGACCCCTTCACCATGGCAATATTAAGGAATTATCACCCATATTGGAGTGGGGAGGTACATAAGCATAAAAAATAATTATTTTTTCTAAAGTTTTACGGAGGAAGAGATGGCTGTCTATGTCACCACACATTATCTCCAGCAAATTACGTGCGCAAAGAGGTGTTAACCAACATAATTGTAATTTAAGACAACACATAACCATCCCCAAATGGGGGTTGAAACATAAGTTGTAACAGTCATAATAATAATAATAATAATTATTATTTTTTCCGTTACTTGCTAACATCACAGGAAGGAAAATTACACACACACACACAACGACGGATGTAGTTCTGGCTGTATGATGTATGCACACAACATTTCGTCTTGTTTTACAAAGTAAAACTCTGAGTAAATTGTAGTTGGACGCGAGGACGGAGCCAAAAATTGACAAAAAAGAAAACATTTTCGATTTCATTTGCTTAAAAATAAAATCTGTTCTGAGCGGTTGCATATATGCACATCTTAATGTTCAAATTATGTTCATGATGTAGGCGGTCCTTTTGGTTACATATCTTTACCAAAAAAACATTTGTAAATCATGTATACTTGAGAAACGTTTTTGACTGTAATAAGTTCGGGTTGAGTCATCATCCCTGACAACGACGTATCGTATCACCTGCATAATAATAATAACAGCCAGTTTAGTCTACAAAGTTTAGCCACTTTTGTGTGCTTTTGATGTTATGCCTGTGTAATAAGCACTATTCTGTGCGGATGAATAATAATGAACTTGGGGGCAAACAGGCAGCATCGGCATACCAGGGCGATAGATATTAGATAGGTATAGCCGCAGACAAGCAAAGACACGGTAAAAACTTGCGTAAAGATAGCTCAATAATGCACTTTTTTGCATCACGTATGCATAAAACATCATCATTCGACTCTTTTGGTATTTATAAGAAGCGTTATTGTAGTTCGTAGAAAGGGACAATGAATTGCAGTTTCTTCTTGCTTTGTTCCTTACCGTCAAACTGAAAGGAAAAAAAGAAAGAATGAAAGTGGTCTCTGAGGAGGAGAGTGCGTATGCTCATCATGTTACATCCTTGAATCTCAATCTCAATATTGGGTCACACGAAAAAAAACAATTTCACTTGCTAAAACAAGAACATCCTTGCCCTTTTTTAGACAACTCACTGGGCTGGCCGTGCTAAACTACACGTGGCTGCTGCGCAGTAGAATAAAGACCATTGAAATTCAAAACAAGTCAGGCATTCCCTTTTCCGTTTATTTACATTGAATCTTTTGTTAAATTTTCAATTTGAACAGGCACGCAGTACGCCGTTTCGTGTTTGAAAACCAGGGCTTGATGCGTCGCATGTATGGGGAGGTTCGGCAGTTAAGTCTTCTCCGAATGGAATTTGAGGATGATATGGATGATGAAGAAGAGGAGGAAAGACACGGTCCTCCACGGGCACCGTCCATTCCTGAAGATCACAGGAGGAATAGTATTTTAACCGAAGTGCTAGATGAAAGTTTACCCCGTATTTTGAGCGACACTCCCCCTGGAGATCAGATATTGTTACGAGACCATAACATTGCGCGTTCTACGCCAAGGTCATTACCAACGTCGTCCGTGGTGCCAATTGTGGATACCTCGTCGCCCCTGACAACATCAGCGGCAACGACAACGCCTGTGATGCTTTCAACGTCTTCGGAGGAAGTGTTAAATGCTACTGAGGTGTTGATGGGTGTTACGGTAGACAGTATCTCGGCAGTAGGGGATACAAATATGACAACAACGATTGTGGGGGAAACTGATACAGCGTCTACACCAGGCATCACTGCCTCCACAAATATGGCGAGGAATGCAGTAGTGGAAGAACTGGTCACGGAGGATGTCACTCAGTCTACTGCTACTGGTGTGGGTATCACAGAAACAGAAAAGGAAGATACCGCTGCGGACGGCGAGACCACTATCACAACAACGGAGGAAATGTTAGTAATGAATGGGAATGAACAAATTGGGGGTGTAGAAGTCGGGCCTGAGCAACTAAGTCATCTGGGAGTTGCGGCAGATCAAGTTCAGCAACTAAATGATGGACTACTTGATAATCTCGGTGGGACCACTGGTAGCATGGGTTCGGACGAAACCCATGATTTCGTCCATTTAGACAAGAACCACATTGTATACTTTGATGACGTGGGCAAGAACAGAAGACCGGTGCCAAGCGGCAGTAATAGCGGCAGTGCTGCTAGTACCACTGTTGGGGGAGACGCTTATCTTCCACCGCAGCCGCAACAGCAGGGAAAACTAAAAGCAGTGTAAGTATAATTAACAAACCACATTTCAGCCTTTTGGTTTCCCATCGCATGGACAAAAATTAATTTTTAATTTACGGCATGTCTTCACCAGTCAATGAAACGTTATGTGTCAACCATATCACCATATCCCTACCAGAGTTGGTTAGACGCTTTGTTATTAATGTATGTTGTTACATGTCGTTTTCAGATGCGAGCAGCAATACAGACTCCACAGACTGTTAGCCTTTGATCCAACAAATGAGTGTCGTGGTATCTTTTCCGACTGGTTTCGCTTTCCCTCGTGCTGTGTGTGTAGGTGCTATCTCAGTGAGTACGAATTAATGATGTTGAACGCTGCTGGACAGGAGTCAAGTACAAATCCTTCCTCAGCCGCAGCCAAATCCAGGACGTCAGATAGAATAAGATCTCCCAGAAAAATGCTCCTGGAGCAGTTGGTAGATGGACCCGATGTTCATGGGGTAGATGACATGCACTTTTTCTACAAGCAGGGCTTCTACCATGAACATAATCATGGTGCACAGCCGAGGAGAAAACGATCCTTGCTCCCAACACCATAATAAAATGTTTAATACTTACAAGAACAAGCCAATTGTATCAATTTTTAAAGTAAAGCCATAACTATTTATTTCGTTTGTAGTTGTAAGATACGATTTAAAATGGTATTACATAACTACGATTTTAACTATATTCTACATCCAACATTGTAGCTGTTTTTGTAAGTAACAACTAATTTTACTAATTTATCCCATTATCGTAATTTTGTCTTCTTCTTGTTTCTTAACCTTTTTCCTATACTTTTCCCGTTACAATAATAATAATTCTTTCACATAGCATAGTAGAAAGTATTTTAATTTTTTCTTTGATGGTCGTGCACACACACAGAGAGTACAGTTTACAGAAGGTCGAGATTCGATCAGGAATATTTATTTATTTATGTACACTTTTTAATACATCTTCATAGGTCAATCTCAATATCACACACTATCATAAAATATACTTATCGACTTGTATCGTGATTAAATAAATGACAGTGTTATTTATTTTTTATTTTAAATAGTATGCATTGGTATTTATTTTATAGTATGATTGCTAATATGTCTACAATATTTTTTAAAAAACTCACGCAAATATTTGATTGATGTATCGAATAAAATCTATAGTTTTAAAGATCGCAAACAAGTTTTTCACACTTGCTTAGATTTATTCACGTCAAGCTTTTCAGGTCTACCTAGCTGTTGCTTCTCTTCCTTCTACGTTTACCGTACATCAGGAGTGGATACGGTGGTCGCTGCAGGCGAGGCATCTTATTCAATGTCAAATGACTTATGCCTTCAAGACACATTTCCAAATTAAACAATTGCTGACGCACGTTAGGATGCAGAATGGTTTGGTACATTTCTTCTGTCAAAGGTGATTGATACCTAGTAGGTGTAACATCAGTTCAAATACAGTTTGTGTTTGATTGCATTTTCGGAAAATAATATTTAAGGGGGGAAAGTTACCAGTATTTTCGGATTTTCCTCGTAAATAGATCTTCGAGAGCTTGTTCCAAGGTGTGAAATGCAGAAATGTCATCCCTATTTTGAAATTCTTTGAAACACGCCACATGCACTATTTCAATGATATTCCAGATTACGTCTAAGATTAGATTTGTATCTTGAAAGCACTCCGAACTGCCCCGTTTTTCCGTTCTCAGTTTTAATTTTGTACATTTTACAACGTCCAAGTCATAGTCCGCATTTTTTTCACAAACTTGTCTAATCGTTGCGGCTGTTGGTGGACACCCATCATCTTCCCCACTGGAAAAATAGTAGTTCTGTGGAAACACACTCTGCCGACAAGCGACCAAGGTTGGAGCAATACGCTCGTACGTGAACGGATTTACGGGATCATCAAAGTAACGGACATTTCCACTGTTTTCGTGCAAGTAAGCGAACACGTTTAACGCTCCGTCAAGTACTGAACTGTGAGAGACAAAGTGGTCAGGACAACCCGATTTTACCACCTGCATGGAAAGATCCAATAATGCCAAAGAGAGATTTGTGGTTTCCTTAGCTTCGGCTTCAACTAGTGCAGACGGGATCAATTTGAGCTGCCATAATTTCGTATTTCGATTTATTTGATGCGTGAGCTGTTTGTTTTCTTCGATAGTGTTTGTTGACAGCGCTGGTATCAAACTGTAGGAACATTTTTGTAATCTGGGGCTACCTGAGTGAAACGTGATGAGAAGGACTATGCCCACAAAAGGAATGGAACAAAGAGTCGGATAGTTCATTGCTTACACACAACGCTTTTTAGAAGTGCATGCTGCAGTAAAGTAACATTTTTTAAGAATACA
>JAHZNE010007317.1:0-45008 GCA_027744055.1 Callyntrura sp. NNG-2020 | reverse complement strand
AGCACTTTTTAAAATTAACTTCACCGTTTTCTTTAAAAAATGTAAAACCACTTCCCGCATTAATACGTTCACTCAATGGTAATTCAGTGTGTATTCTTTACGTCATAAACACAAAAAACACGGCCCATCGCCTTAAAGTTACGGGATGGTGCTACACATATAACGACATAGATCCGTTAACTGCCTCGTCGTAGGTGTTACAAACGGGAAACGGCCATTTAACGGTACTTGTTCACCACGCTTTTTGCTTTTGAAACTTCGCTTTAGACATTGGCAGCTTCTGTTACTAGTTACACGGGTACTACGCTCGGTTAGCGAGCTCAAGGTTGGTATATGAGACAAATCGACCATTTCCAGGGGAAAATGAGGGGAAAACGACAGTCCTCACTGCTACCTCTTGCCAACTGTTTTATTAATTTCTGACACATGGATAAGAATGGCAAACAAATATAGCAGCTATAAGTTTGCTTTTATACAAGCAACCGATATCCACTAGGTAACGGTAATCTCATTTCTCTTGACATATCTGTGGAGTATGTACATTTTGGAGGTTGGCACTTGGCAGGTATTTCAATTTTCGTTCAAGACAAGTTGTTTGCAAAAGTGAACCACTTGACAGCGATGATTCATGTTAACGTAAATGTGCACGCAAATTACTCACTCACTTTAAAGCTTATAGAGAGTAATATAATTAGTTGTAAAACGGTCGTCGTAAATGATGTGCCAAGATTGGGATTTACAATGCCAAAGCACAAAAATATGTATGAGGGTATGAAATATAACTGTGGAGGCCTTAGGGGTCACTCAGCCCAGTGGATTTAAAAAAAATCATTTCTCAGTTCTTCCCTGCGAGTACCCCACAAGTTAGTAGGTTTCACGCGATTATGAGAGTTTGGGCGTACCGTGAAGGACCACTTTCAAAAATCCTTAAGTGAAAATTAAACAACCCGAGTCTCGGTGTAAATATCACTGTCATACATGCCAGGTGCCCAACCCTGAAATATCTGCATGCATACTTACTGTTCGAATATTTGTAGTTTCTTACGAGGTGGCTTTCCTCATTTGGTAATGCTATAATTATTTCAGCGTATCGTGTTCCCCCATGAGACAAGCAGATATTTTCGGAACTCAGATTTAAAAACCCCGTCGTTAAGGGGAAATAAAATTTGACCTTGTACTTCGTTCACCCTGGTATCGGTGCCACGTTCATGTGTCTGCATCTTGACATACATATTTCATCACCGAAACGTATAAACGTTACAGTGAGGTAAATGGTAATGTTAATAATGGTACCTCTTCGACCAAACGATCAGCAGGTGGGGACAAAACACGTAGAATTTCTTTGTTAAGCTGACATTCAATAAAACCGCAGCGTGTCTCGATTCTCTTCTTAGGAATGAAGGTGACTTATTTTCAGATGACAATATCACTATTAGAATTCCAATTAATAATAGATCATGTAAGACTGTACGCTATTTATAAATACGAATACCTACTAATAATATAGACATGCAGTAACATATCTAATTCAGCAGGACACAGGAGTATTTCATTAGAAAGTAGTTACTTCAGCTTGACAAAGTTCACCTTTAGAGCTAGTAGAAATAGCCTATTGACCTGTTCCAACTCTAAGGAAAAAATGTCTACAAATTGCATCTTGTGGTAATGGTGTTCTCAGTATGGGGCATTGAGTGACTTCTATCAAATAACAGAACGCAGCATGACATGATGACGTACACTTCTACATCGTTCATAGTCATAGTCATCATATAGCGTATTCACAATATATACTAGGATAGGAATACAGTATCCACAGACAACAGGGGTGAACTTCGAATTCTTCTGAAAACTTTATCAATGTATGTCATGCTTTGTCACAACTGTTTTCTCTCCCCCTCCTGCAAAATTTATTTTGTTTCTGTTTGTTCTGATCAACAGCTCTCGTTTTTCCTAAATAAGTGCCCATCATGACGGAACGATAAACATTCAACATTTAAGCTGATATCCATACATATATTTACACCCTACAGCTCTTACCATGCATCCCTTGATGTTGCCCGAGTAAAATCATTTACTCGTAATAATAAAGAACATCAACAATATTTTAAAAAGTCATCACAAGTGAAATATCTGACGATAATATTATTGCCCTGACACTCGGCGCTATCCCAACCATCCTCTTTGCGTATTCATTGCACCAATAAGTAAACTCCGATTTGCCTACATAAATCCCAGGGCGCGATGCAGTAAATTTTATAGTTCACTTCAAAATAGAACATCATGGAATATAGGGCTTGATGATGATTATGATGACCTGTAGTATGTAGCATTCATCCACAGTCCCAAATGCATTCCCACGCAGTTGGAACGCCAAAATAAAGAAAGAATGCTGGCGGCTGACATTATCAATATTGAAATTCAAATTGCTCCCACTATTATGGCGACGACCATGCCGCTAATAATGCTGCAAAATACATGCCGTTTTTTAAAAGCGAAAATATTTTTTATCTCTACTGAAAACAGCTGAAGAAAGCATATTGGCTTTAATCGTGTACTCATTCACATTTACGTACAGGAAGAACAACCCAAACCGTCGTCCAAGAGCCTAGTTGGCTCTACTCGTTTTTTTCTAACGACATTCAACACCAACACATTTTATTTTTCTCAGTGGATGATGATGTTGTATTTTCTTGCTAAATAACAACAAGATTATGTTTGTTGGGCAAGTTAATGAACTAGCGCGAATATTGCGTTTCTACAGACACTATCTCCTGTCGGCGACGACGTGGTGGAGATAATAATGTCGTAGTAACCCAAACACATGTTTGATTCACGCATCTCCACAAAAATATAGGCATGTATACTAGTATACTTTGTGGGATCGCTATTTGCCAGTTTTGACCTCCTCCGATCCGCTGATGTCTTCCTTGCAGATATTTTTATAATTTGGCATGCCACTATTTAATACTCTGCTACACCAAGATTATCCGCTGGCGGCGGCAGGAAAAGCAAAGAATAAGATCAACTAGCGTCAACAATTTATAGTTTTACCAGATCACTGTTTGCTCTTACTTTATTCCTACCCTGGTGCAGATTGTATTTTGTAGTCATTTATTTCCCGTAGGGACGAGCAATTTTTATTTTAAGAAATCCCTCTGATTCCTTTCGTGTAGATGAACCCAACTAGGTATATGGAAATAACAACAACAGCAGCAGCAGCATTACAATATCAGCAGTTACAGTTCCTGCAGTGATAGGTGTATAGGAAAAGTAGTAATTGGCGAAATATGTATTACATGATTATTGGATGTCGACTAGACAGAAAATCGTTACTACGCAAGTACATAAAATGCATGTATAACACGTTTTTATCGCCCTCATCGTCATTATTGTCACTCTAAAATAGTTGAAAATCTATCCTTGCTGATGCCTAGACATGCTCCGCTTGTGTGGAACGACGACGACGACGAAATTGAAAAGATTCTTCCACTCAACAACACCACCGTCATCAACAACAGTTTCATCAGCCCAAGTTTTTTTCACTGCTTCCCTCCAATCATGCTGGGGTGATAGCATTCCCACTTCCCTTGTTTTCCCATATAGTCGAGGTCGCGCATAAACCATGTTGTCAAATCAATCCAGAAAAACGACACATTTAGAAAGGTATATCAGTATAAAATGTACGGGGAAAAAGCAACTGTGAAAGAGGCTTCCTCGAATGCTGTTAATGCTTACATACTCTTGGTATTACCACAAACACTACAGCTTTCCTCATTTCCACTTTTCCTTCTATACAGCAGCATCGTAACTTCCCTGCGTGAGTAGCAGCCTCATCGTAAAATCAGGGCAGTGGTAAGAAATTATGAGCTGAATTTCTAACGTAAAATGTTACACAAACATATCTACACACATACATCTTATAAAATGATAGACCTTTAAATTGGACATTAAAAGGTAATATCATTTGATATAACATGTGTTTGTGAGCGAGTCAAGTTTTAAAATAAAACTCAACCTGCTAACTTACTTCTGTCATTTTCATCAAGATCCCACCAACAGAATTGACTTGGCAGAGGAGGAGCAGCCGTTATTTCATTTTTTACGAGTATGTGTCTTTAAAACCATCCGAAAAATGTGCTCTTTAGCAGCGAAACGATCATGCATGCCTAGGCCAACCTTTCCTTTTTGTAGGTTGTAACTTTTAAGTGATGCAGTATCAAAGGTAAGTATCCAGGTATTGTAACATGCATTTTTTACTCAGATATTATCGTTAACACCTACACTATGTACAAATAAGTTGAGTGTTTCGTCGGACACCAATTTGTATACGTGATAAAATGATAAGAAATGTCACATGATGCCCCATTACTACCTAAGATGTCGTGCCGTGGTATTTATAATGATATCGGAATGTGCTCCTGCCTCCCAACTTTTATCCTGTTTGTCTCCCTCCTTTGCACTTCACATGGGTATCTATCTGATGGAGAGGTCGATGTCGTATGTAGCGCCCTCACATTCTTACGTGTAGGTATAAAGATAAGACGAATCTGTGGGAGTACCAATGGTGCTAAAAAATAAACAGCGAGTAGGTTGAGAAGGCTTGCGACTTGCGACAGACACACCGCACACATTGTCAGAGACGGATAGAAATAAGAGCGACAGGGAGACGAAAAGGAAAATAGGTTGTGGTACAAAGGAAGTAAAAGGAAAGAAGGAAGTCAGGAAGCATTTACAAGCGTGTAATTGGGAGGAGTTGTCACGAAAAGTAGAAAGGAAATGTGATGTCAGTATTGCTCTTTTAGCAGTGATAGCCGGCTAAATTTCTTATTGCCATTTTATGATGACGATCATTCCCAGGAAGAAGAGAAGTAGGCGGCGTTGTTATCTAACGTCTTTGCAATTTACCTATGTAATGCGATACATTAGGAAAAACAACACTTGGAATTAATGAAGGAAATTTGAAGAGGCACCTAAACGCACGTTTGCATATACATTTTTAGTTGGTTGATGGAATCTGCTTACATGCTTCCGAATAAGTATGTTGCTGCTTGTGTGATGTGATAATAATGCGTTTTATTAGACGGTTGAATGTATCTTAATGAATTTTGGTATGCCCTCCCAGTGTATCTCGTAGTCAGGACAGGCGGGTGTGAACTTTCTTGCGTGGTTTCATCACAAATTTTTTCGGGTCATACCTACAGTATAAATTGGTGCATTGGTATTCATTCTCCTCTTTTTCACCTCCCAAAGAAACCCCACTTGGTCCTGAACTTCGTCCTAGATATTTTTAAAACTCACTCTTCACCCCGAATTGCATATCGAGCTGCTTCCTAAATTCTCTGCGCACCTCCAAAAAGAAGTTGGCAGACGGCCTAAACTTCAGAGGGAACGTTATACCTGTGTTCCACGTGAATTTTCACATCGGATTCCAACTAGATGTTTTCACCACCTAGTAGAACACCACACGGCGGGGCTATGGGAAACGGGAACCATTTCTGCTTTATTTACGCGCAGTGATGCTTGCAATGCTAGCAGCATTTACTGGGATGCTTTATAAATTTCAGCGAAATGTACACGCAACGAAAAAAATGAATATCAAACAACCATTTGTTTTTGTCATTCTTCCTCTGCATTTTCCTCATCAACATACACACCAATTCTTGTTATTCGTTTTCTTTAACACATGATCCTTCCGCTCTATCTGTTCTGATGGCATAACACAATTTATGTTGTCACAAGGGTTTAATGATTACATTCTAAAAGGAAATTGGAGCAAACAAACAGAAAACGGAAATAGGACAAAAACGAAGACGATAATACAATTTTTTAGGACGATAGTATTCATATTATTACACGGTATACGACTCCCTTGTACAGTAGCTGACGATGTTGCCAGCTAAAATTAGAACTTTAAAACAAAATCGAATGATACGTTTCCTTATTAATGGAAACACTATAGCAGTCATAAATAATAATAATAATAATAATAATAATAATAGCATTGGCAGATATATGTATGTTCTTATAAAACAGCACTAGTAGTACTATGAATCGACTACGTGCCTGACAGGCAAAGAATATCCAATCGGGTAGACAAACAACGATTAAAATTAAGTGTGATGTAACTCGATTCTTCATAATATTTGATTTGCCAGGGAACCGTGAGTGCGAGTTAACAGTTAACCATACATGCGTAGCATGTAGTTATACAAGGAAAATGAAATACGTTGGTGGTAGTGAAGCAAAGGCAAATGTAAAATCTTGCTGTTTTTCAAGATATCTTAAAATAAGTGTTTGACAACAAAAAAATATGATGAGATGAGGCATATTGTATTGTTATTAAATTTCGTAATTTTGCTGAAATGTCTTATGGATGACTAACGTTGATATGTAACGGCCGGATATGTACACGGATTGGAGCATCTGTATGTTATTGTCATTGTTATAATAATAAAACCTTAATAAACTTACAGGAGGAACGAACTTCCTTTGTTAGCCTCTTATGACCATCAACCAGCTTATAAATGAATTACTGTGTTGAAGGATGAAAAAGTTCACAGTTGGAACTGATAGGTTGCGTTTCTAAAATAACGTATTTGATATCATAATCCTATTTAAAAAGCATTCAAAGGGTTCCGGTGAAATAGGAAAGTGTACGGAACGAAAGGAAATGCTTTCATCTTTTGCAGTTTGGCCCTGATTGGCAATTCCTGTCTTCTTGGAAAACTCACGAGAAAATGTAATACTAGGCTCAGCATTGTGTCTTTCCAAACATTAATAGAGTTTTATTTAATTCATATTCTATGGAACTACTAATGCCTAATACGTCATCAAGTAAATATGAAAACAGTTTCTTGTTAAATGTGTGTATAAAAGAAATAAATAGTACACCGGAAGACCGCATTTCCTGTGAGAATTATAAGAAAATAATTGTAGCAATACAGTGCTTCGGCGATGCAGCATTACTACTGTAACGGAAATATCCACTAATCTTATTTTGTGTCATTGGTCATTTTTGCCAATATAAACACTCTCTGATCCATTTTAGTTAGTTTCTGCGTAGTATTCGTTTCGTACATATAGTAAAAATAGCTTTTCCTGCAATCCATTTTCTTGTGCCTTTTCCTTGGCAGAGAAAAATAATTTGGTTATATGTGCCGAAGGGTTCGAGGAAACCGATGAGACGAAAACCATCTTAATTGTCATGGCCATTTGCTCCTTACACGGCCGTTGGTTTCACTAACGATAAGTAAATGAGTAGGACATGAGTGCCGCATGCTGCTCCATTATCGTTCATCAACTTGACAACCAAAAATGATGTGCTTTTATGTTAGTCCTTCAAGTTAAATTTAAATGGAGATTTGATACAGGTCCAATGGACGAAAAAGAATTTAAATTTCATAGAAAGTAGGTCTACTAAAACATAAGTTGTTTTGGAGGGATAAGGTACGAAACACATAAAAGAGAGTATCATCTTATTTTGTTTTTTCGCTTCCTACTTATCGCTTCAGGAAAAAAATGTGCTTGCTAATAGATGTCAGATAATTAAACATTAAATACAAATTTTTATTTATTTTTTGGCCTCAGTTTTTTCCTCTCCTTCCTTTGGCTAACAAACCCGCTTCTGTGTCATTTTAAACTTCCGAACGAGTCACGCATTTCATCAATTGTCTTTGTGTAGTCTGCATCACAGCAGCAGCGGAACAGCTGAAAATTGGCCAAAAACCAGTCACTTCCTTTCTTCCATCAACTTCACCAGGGAACAAGGTAGTCAACAAAATACGACGATGAATAACATGTACTTCCCTTCTTTGCATAACTACAATTCATGATTTTTGAACGCCTGCTTCTGCAACGAAAGATTTAAAAGACAAGCAAAGTTTTCTGCTGCTGTAATCGTAATTGCTCTATTAATTAGGTCAATAAATATATATGGGATACATTCTGTAAAGCAGCCAAAAAGGTTTAATGGGCAACTCAAATGCTCGAGAATGTGTTAGGCGTGCTAGAGAGGGAAATGAGAGTGTGAAAATTTATGTCGTTGTAATATTGCATAAGGCCGTGTATTACATCCGATATTGCTAATGATGTACCATGTGTACCTAGTGAGAAGGTTATTTTATTATAAAAGAAACGTTGTCAGTGTAAAAAAAATTCTTTTTCGCTGCAGCTTGTAAAGAAGGAGAAAATATAACAAGCTCTTTGAAGGTGGCCTTAAACTTGGCATTCATGCCAGACGACAAGAAGCAAACGGGAAAAAGAAAAGGGGAAGTCCGGCAAGTAAACCGATGAGGAATCCCATTCCTCTTGCAACTTTCATATCGCCTCGTACGATGCCGAGCATACAAACTAACCGGCCTACGTAACTTTTTTGGTGAATTAAAAGCTGATACTACGACTGACAGGAGCAAACAAAAGGGATGAAGCATCTGTGGAAAAAAGTAAGTGGATAGTTTGTAAGGCAGAAACCGAACCGTGCTATACACCGTTTCTTTCATGTATGACAGGCGAAATAACTGCGGAGCGCAATGTGCCAAAGAACCCATCAATATGACGTGACGAGTATGACGCAAACATTTCGCAGAGCGTGCATTAGAATCATTTAAAAAGTTAAAATAAAAGTCGATCGGGACAAAGTATACATGCTGCAAGCTGGTCTATTACAGAAGCGGAAAACGGTTGCGGAATAATCCCTGTTTTGCAAGTATTAAAAAGTTGGAAGTTTAAGAAGGGATATTAAGCATCAAAACAATCCATTTCGACGGATTTTGAACGGAAATCAAAAGTTTTGTTACTACTATTATTATTATTATTATTATCATTTAATTTAGCCTTGGTTATATTCCAACATCCATCCTTGACTCTGGTATTGGAGCAAAAAAAATAAAGGTGTTTTTGCGTTGGTAAAATTAAAATTATTATGCAGACGCATATTATACCGTTATAGATGTTTTCCCAGAAATATGAGGTTGTGCAAAGAGATGTTTTTTCTCTTTAGAATTACAACGCTTTATTCCCTGAATGCAGAAATAACAAAAAATAGAAAAGAGGATTCATGTGTGCACACGTGCTCCAAAATTATGTTAAACCGTATCTTTCATCTAATTTATTAAGTAGCGCTTGCGACTTTCAGACAAAACTTGACTGTCGTTGGACATTCCGTAAATCGTGGTAGACGAGTATGTCCAAAGTATTTATTCTCAAAAAAGGAATGATGGACAGGGTTAGGCTTTGGAATAGATAGTAATGCAAATATGGATTACGGTTACCACACGTGTTTGTCTCTGTCCCAGTGGGAAAGTGTGTTAAGAGTTGTGTATATTTATTTTAACCACATATTTAGAATTTCAGATTCTCAAGTGCCTACTGGCTATTGCATCAAACCCGTTAATGCATGATGTATGTTTTAGATGCCTTAATTTCACATACAAATGGCAGTGAATTGCAATGTGTACACAAACAACTTACGATAAACCCATCCCTTGGTAATTAAATAAACTGAAATTCTCTTTAACACTTCTTATTTGTCCCTAAATTGAGATGGGGGAGAGACTCGTGACTCTCTCCCTTTCTACCTCAATGGTTACCTCAGACTGTCAAGCGAAGTGCCATATGAGGTATAGTGACCAAAGTGGTAATATGCAATACTTGTTGATGAATAGCAACATAGAGTTGCTAGAAAAAATGCTTTATTCACTTTATCGGTAGTGGCTGAAATTACCATTGATCAGAATACGGAATGAAATGGAAAAAAAGAGAGAGAAAGAGACACACACAACTCATACAATGGATATGTGTTACATAAAGGAAATTGTTTCCTACTGACTTACAATTACATGTCGAATTGCAAAAACTTTCCTCATATTTGCGTAATTTTGTAAATAGTACCTATTTTTATCCGAAAGTTCTATTACGTATCACTGTTATCTACTTTGTTTTTCTATTCAAATTTTGTTTGACATATTTTCGCAACTTTCTTACTTTGTTTGCTCTCAATGTATTTGCTTGTTTGCATTACCGTGAGAGTCTCACTTTATCCTTGTGTATTTTGAATCAGAATGCGAGATTTCATGGTCGAGAATTTCGTTGAAGTGGGAGTCTTTCTAGTTTGCTAGTTTTTATAGTAAAACGGAAAGTGGATCAAGAAGGATGCACAGGAGTGAGACGGAGCTGGATAGCAGCAACTCTCGGGAAAGTAACTAATTATACGTTCTTGTGTAAAAAAAGAGCCTGTCTAACACACTTCTGCAAAAATAAGTAAGAAAAGAAAAGGGAATAACTCATTTCTTTAATCTTAGAATGGTCCAACCTTCTCAACTCACTTGAGGAAAATATACATTACTACAATCAAACGTGTAGTTGTAGGGGGGCTCTATGGACTCCGAGTAGTTTTCTGATGCAGTTTTACTGAAATGAAGAATGGTGATCTCACCACGAGTTTGCCAACTAACAAAATGTAAATGATTCAGATGGTACGGTTTTGCAATCGTCGTACATTCTCTCCTCCTGAGAATCCCTAAGAGGAGGAGAGGAAGGTGAACATCAAAAAGATGAATCTGTTCTTTAACGTAAATATTTAAAGACCGACAAAAATGGAAAGAGAAAAAAACGATAGTGCTCGCGAACAAATATTAAATGTGTGAGTGTGTTTATTAGAGCGTAGGTCTTTTGTGAGCATTTCCTTTTGCGTGACTACTACTACTACTAGTACAACCGGCAACGCCGTCGAACAGCATCTCACTGTGACTTTAAAAAAAAAAGTTTGCAACAATATGGTATTACCCGTCTTCTTTTAAATAGACATTATCGAACAGGTCAGCTCTCTCTCTCTCTCTCTCTCTCTCTCTATCTATCTCCAAAAAATGCTACGCTTAATAACCTTGTCATGACTTGGGAGGAGAAATCTACTTTTCTTGTTCACCCGCACCATCTTCATTCTCATCGTTTAAATGAAGTACACAAGTTCATTAGCACGTGACCTTGAACATGCTCATTCCACTCCAATCTATTTACTCTACTACCATCCGCAATTTTCACAAACCGCAGGAAGTACACAAATGTTGGCTTATTGCATTTTTGGCGTGGATGTTATAATCACAAGCTATTTATATAATACTCAGCAATCTGATGGAGCAGGATTTTTACTGACCTTTCATTGATCCGTTGTCAGAAGCAAGTCCATTTACATCAGCTTGATTCATGTCCCGATGTCCCTGTTGACCGATATCGTTCATCCCTTGATTCATAGGGGCAGCTAATTTTTCTGTTTAAAAAAGAACAAAGCATATTATAAGCATTTGTTAGGACCGAGATAATCATTGTGTTTGGGGCTTAAAATTTATACCAAATCAGGCTTTGGATTTTATATTTGCAAGCTAGACGTCACCCCTCTAAATTTATCATCCCACACGTTCAACAAATCATTATCTTTATTTGATCAAGCAAATTTTAAAACCAAAGCTATATAGTTAACCCGGTACAGTTGTGGCTACCATACAAATCTGTAGGCGAGTACAACGTACCGTAAGTAACACCACTATTTCAATATTCAACTTGTTCTCTATCCAAAAATGCCACTACCACTTTGATTCCTCTGTGGTGCACATTTTGTCATAAACGAAATCATAATCCATGAACATTTTACAGTTTTTTCTACCACAACCGTGTCTTACATAATATTTATGAATGTTAATCAGAAGACAACTTTTTGCAGGCGATCAACAAGTAATGATGGACTATGGACCTTAGTCTTCATCTTTTGATGCTCGTAAATAAATCCACGCCTGGAACGTGTAAGCAAGTGAGTACCTTGTTATCAGTAGCAAGTATTTTACAATCATGTTTTCCCGCCTTAAATAATAATATCATCGTAGAAACCTAAGAAAGCAATGATAAACCAACAAATTCGTTACCAGGCAGCACACACCTACCATTTTTTTCATATTGTGACAAAACATGTCCTACTTTTATGAATAAATCTGACAACGTTTTTTCTGGAAAGTACTAAAAATGTTTTCTCCCTTCCTCAATACCCTCCTAACCCATCGGTAAACGAGAACAAATCATCCAAATTGAGTGCATACACGAAACTTGCTTTAAACTGCTTATGGGTGTATAGGGGACGAGAGAGTACTTTCCCGTGATTGCATAACAGTCGTAAGTAACGGTAATAAAATATCTAGAAAAAAATCCTTTTTGTTTTCTCTTGTTCTCTGTGTCCATTTGTAGACGAGAGCATCCTTCACCACATACGTACATACATATACACCCGGTCGACATCAAGAGGGAAAGAAAGTAAAACTGTTTCGTTTCTTTCTTTTGATAGCTTTGTTTAACAACAAGTACCATACTGCTTCCATCATCCTTCCCCTCATCAACATCAACCCAAGCAGAAGCACTTGACGGAAAGAAGGTATTTTATTCTTTTTGTATTTTCCTCCCCTGACAGTATCCACGTTTGGCCAGAGATTTAGGCAGTGGCAAAAGTTATTTTTTTCTCCCTTCTCAAAAATATAATGCATACTACTTCCCTTTGCTATTCCCTGTCCGTCTTGCCACTATATATGTATATATCTCCATTTCTCTTTCATTTCTTTTTATCCAATGCTCTGTCCTTTTCCTCTTCTTATTTTCTCGAAATTTTTTTCACAGCAAAAAATAAATAGACATTTGCATTTCACGGGAAAAAGGTTACAGTCAGACAGTTGCTTTTGTAAACGTCAAAGAAGAAAGAGAAGCAGTGGTGGTAGTAGTAGCCTTCAAGGTGGAGTGGCGAAAAAAATGTTTCCACTTTGCCGAATCCTGACATGATCCAGTTTCATGAGAGTCTGCATGTTTGCACGCTTGGTTCATCTCCCGTTTTTTCACGTTTCTCTTTTATTTCCTCATTTCCTTTCTTTGTATATGTCTGCCTCCTTTGTTCACTTTCCGACTCACGGAGAGAAAATAGCATAGTTCCAGGAGTAAGTAAAGTAAAAAAAGAGAGAGTGGATAGGAAGGTCTCGCTGGAGACGAGGGACCAACAATATGGCAGAAAGAAGAAAAAAGAAGCCACAACAACAGAAGTACATTCTTATATACTCTGCCCTCGTATACGTTATTACACTTGACATGTTCTTTTATACTATCATAAACGCGAGCATTGAATATGACCTCCTCTATACTGATATGATACAAATACATACACATATGTAGCTCGTAAAAAGAACCAGTTGACTTTCTCCTTGTACTTTTCCTTCATCTCCTTCCCTCACGCAACAATGGAAATCTTCTCCTTGCTGACCTTCATCCTACCAACCAAGAGATAGTCGTGTAGGAAACCTGGCACGACATCATCGTCATCATCATCATCAAACGTGCCATTTATTCATGTGCGGTGGCAGACAGACGTGTCGTGCTGAAACATCCTTTCCCAAAAAAACTCTGAAGTCGGAGGCTTCTTCACTCCACTGGTATTCCCACATCTCCCCACTTTTGCTTTTACTACCATTCCTTCTTTCCCTTCTTTCCCAGTCGGATGACCGTGATGAGACGCAAACTAACAAAGCATTCTCCGAGTTTTTGGAAGTCCCTGCTCACAATTTACGTCTGCCAGCGGGAGAACATATAAAGTTTATTATCAAGACGACGACGCGCTGATGGTGACAATGATTTATGATTGGTAGAAGGTTAGAGTAATGCACTGAAAGTGTAGAATTCAAATAAATACTGTTCATACTCCCGTTAAGCCGTTCTCAAGTATCCCATGCTACACTTAGCCACCTGGAAATTCTAGGATAAATACTTTCTAACAATTTCCAAGGTCGTAAAGAACACTGTTCCGCAAAATTCAAATGTCGTGGCGGTTACTTTCAAAACCTTTTAATGCTTTTGATGTGTGCGAAGAAAATCAAAACCCCTCAAAAATATTTATCTTCAATGAAGTACACGACTTGAGACTGATATATTGCTTCATTTTCCCGTCAATGTAAATAGAAAACGCTCGTATCTTTTCAGAAGAGGAAAAATAGTAAAAGCGGAGAGGCAACAGTAACAACGACAATAATATCCCCTGCAACAAAAAAAAGCAGGACAGGAGGAGCGAGAGGAGAAAGTCTGCAGCTGAAGGCAAAAATGAAACGAAGCCAACGAAGGTCAGACACATCATTTTAAAATAACCGAACCGTCGTACCTCTTGAAATTCTTTGATAGTCTGCCACTCCACATTCTCCTCCATCCTCTCCCGTTTGATCTTTTTGTGCTACTTGCATCCTCTTTCACTCTCTTCCTCTCTCCAACACACTATTCATGTTGGAAATAAATGACAGCGACACAAGTAGAACCAGCCTTGTCACGACAACCCAATTCATTTATATTTGAACAAATCGCATTCAAACAATGTAATGTATACATTAAACATGGAACTAATTCCTGATGTTATTTTTGTTCCTCCAACAGAAATGGTGTGGGTGGTAGGAAACCTGGTGGTGCAACGACGACTTCCAGTAATGAAAAAATGAAAGTTTTGCAAACCAGACAACATATTCGCTTTGAAAAAAGGTCGACACGGGGCACGTACGGACTGACATCAATACGCCCTTTGAACTATTTTTCCTTTTCATATGATATGACATTCTTAGGCTCGTTCTTTCCTTTTCACCCCTGCCAGTAAGATGGCCATGGACTAACGTTCTGATTCTCAAAATAGTGATCAGTAAGTAAAAAGGTTTCTTGCAGTTGCATGCAACTATGAAGTTCCCAGAAGAAAATTGGCTTTGTCAATTTTCCCACTCATATTCATTTCTTTTTATCATGATTTCCTTCCATTTCAGATTGACTATTTCAAGGACATCTATTGCGCTATTTGATTCCAGTAATTTTTTCGACGTTGATTGGCAATTTAACGAACCTGGAAGACATTTTAGGCTCGTATGTTCCAGTGCTGGGATGTGACACAAAACGTGTTCGTATTGTCCACACTTGTTTAAGAAAATATGGTAGGAAAAACGTGATTTGGAATGGGATTGGTTTTTTTGCACGGTAGTATCAGGGGGACGGTATTGCTGATAATTGGTAGGTAGGAACAATAATGGAAACAGTAATTAAGTGCACAGTATTTTGTCATTTACAGGGGGGAAAAGAAGTACATTATAAGATATTAAAGACAACGTGGAGCTCCTACAAAACATCTCATTTCAACTCATGGTTATTAAAGTAGAACATGAACACGAATAGGTAGGAAATAGCAGCGGTCAGTGGTTTCAAGATTTAACGTTTTTTGTCATTTATGCTTACGTTTTTTTGCAGTATTTTTACATTCGTTTCAAGCAATTAAAAGTCAGCCTTTAAACTATGCAGGAGCTCCTCGCAGTTCGCAAAACATACTGGGTTCACAGCTGCTTCTTTCAGTAAATCGTGAAACTAAGGCGCTAATTATCTGATTATGCCAAATCGTCCGGGCACAATGTGTACATTCATTCTAACAATAAGTTACTAATGTAGAAAAGCTACATTATGTTTCGTAAATGGCTTGTGCCAATATATATGATGTGATATACCACTCCATACTCTCTCATAGAGTTTTATAAACTTTTTAAAATTGCTTTATACAGACCATTGAGCACATTTAAGAATTTATTTATTGATGGCTCACATAAACAATGTTTTGTTGTGTCCAGAAAACTGTGAATCTTTGTAGGTTGTGAATTTGTGAAGCGACAATTGGTAAATAATGAATTAAAAACGTCACTATCAAGTTTTTGTCTTTTTAACAATAAACTTTCCGATGTTTTACTACAACTGCTATTTTTCTGATACATTTAAACCGATCAAACAACTGTTTGTTATGTAGTGAAGCAAGAATGAATCAATTCAGAAATGAAAACTTTATAAGGCTTAGTAAAGGTTTCTTTATGACAAACGAATCGGTTAATGTCTGGTGCATAATGTAGAATGCAATATATCTGTCGAGGGAATGTATACGTCAGATATAATTAGTCAATGAAAATAGAACTTGAATGCCATAACCCAAAAATACTGGCATGTGTTTATTCTTTGATTATTTTTTATCTTAATCAAGGAGAACATCTTTCTGTGTCGCAGACGTGTCAATGGCAACTTTTGTGTATATTATTTAGTGGATAACTTTAACTTCGGATTTTTCTGCTTTCACAGACAAACAGACTTGACTCTTGCAAGAAAAACTTTCTACAGACATGGATAAAAGTGTGTAGTCTATAAATACACGCTTGGCGTTGGAGAATTTCACGTGTCACAACAGACTGTCATTGTCATTGAAGAACCAGGTACGAACATACGAATAGCAGGTTTGATTGTTTTCCCTAGAATTTGCGAAAGCAGTCGAATTGATAAACCACAAGGGTGGTCACACGTAGAAAGTAGAGTCTGAAAGCCTGGAGAAAAGATAACGGAAAACAAGAGACCCAAAAATGCAATATGCACACACATGGAAAAGTTGTCCCTTTCCCTTCATACGTGCACCAGAGAATGGTTACTTTCACTTGACAGTGGTTCATAATAAAGTATCCAGGGGCCAGGAGCATAACCAACATTGCAATATTTCTGTCAATCGAAGCCCAATATTAACAGACGATGGACCTATGCTCAACGCTTTATTAGCTCAAGTGAGTGCTATCGACGAAGGTCAAATGAGAAATCCAGCTTACTTGAGTGTCAAGTTCCGTTTTAATTTACTTGATACCATTGATATTATTGCGGCTTCAACTAACGTCATTAGTCAAGTTCTACAGTTCCCTCAGCAAAAATAATATTGATCAAACAACCAGCTAAAATTGGCTTATTCATGAATATTACGTGTAAGCAATTTGGGCCAGCTACTTACTTCAACGATACAGTTTCAGAGATTTTCCTACTAAGATTTCACTTCAACCCAATTACTAGCTAACTTTCCGTTTTCCAAACATACAGTCATCCTGCCATCTATAGGCAATTGTGAGTGTAGTTTCATGATACTGACATTTCAGTAAAATAAAAAACTGGAAATAAACAATCAGTGTTTTTGAGCATGACATTACGAATACAATGTTAGGGAGTTTCATTGTAAAGAAAGAAAATTCAACTAGAAACATTCCCTGCGGATATGTAGCAGATTATCGTCTAGTATTTCCGTTACAGTTATGGAAAAGCTGGAAATGCACTGAATATTGGTCAAAGCTACAGAATCGATCGAAGCATGCCTACCTCTGTTGTGTGTAAATAGATAACGTGTTTACTCAAACAAACAGACTGTCGAGAAAAAAGAAACCGCCCTTTGATTTTAACCTTTCGCACTCCAAATATCTATACAGTTGTTATAATGCATATTTAAATGTACATGCACATCCTTAAAGCCTGCCTGTATTTTGCATAAATTTTCCTGTCTTGTTCAGGAAGCAACTTTAATGTTAATATACCGCAAAATACCACCATTTTCCCGCCGGTTGCGGTTTGCGCCTATACATTTTGTGTGTTTTTTTCTGTAAACTTGTCCACATTGTCTCCCCCACTGTCAAAGGTTCAGTATGTTTTCTGTTTTTCAAATGACATTGCATCCCCTGCTGGCTCTACTAGGAAAAGAGATAAATGATAACGATGACAGAGTAGAGAGGACATACCTCTCTCCATCCGTTCATTTTTTATTCTCCTTCAAGAGCCCTTTCAAAGATAAAAGGCGTCTGTCTGCCAACCTGCACCGCATATGCCTTTTATGTGTGAGCGGGTAAACCGCACAAAACTAAACAGTCTATTCGTATATTATAGCTTGGTGCAGACACCTTTTTTGTGGCTATGGGTGGTTGACTG
This sequence comes from Callyntrura sp. NNG-2020, assembly GCA_027744055.1. Lineage (NCBI taxonomy): Eukaryota > Metazoa > Arthropoda > Collembola > Entomobryomorpha > Paronellidae > Callyntrura > Callyntrura sp. NNG-2020. Next base: position 27,209 of record JAHZNE010007317.1, on the reverse strand, counting down.
TGTGTCATCGCCTATGCACATACCGAGTGATTTTCCCAGAGCGGCGGTTGCCTTGAGATTTTTTCGCTACTTTCCCCTTAGATTCCTTTTGGGAAGCGGGAGTAAAATTAGTATGATCATTTACATACGGAAACTATTGGTTTCCAACGGAAGGAAAAGTTACCTCTGTCTCTGCAGGGACGGATGTATGTATTACTTTCTCTTACATTTCCCCCTCCATTTTACGAGCATTTTTAAATGGTGGAAGGTCATTAGGATCCATTACTACGGACTACAACTGCTAATATATTTACTCTTGAAGTAAAGTTGATGTTGCTGAAGACGACGATTATGATGATGCAACGATGCTTTTCACAAATGGGCTCTTCAAAAGAAGGCTCCGTCTACCTTTTTCTATATTTTCTCTCCATCGCCAGTCGCTCCTACACTTTCTCTTTCTCTTGTGTATCCATAATAAAGACATTCGCAATGGAGAGAAGATGCTCAATATCTGGGTAGACGAACATGACGATGCACCATCGTTATTGCTATTACGTTCGACGTATGTGTCTACGTGCTACAGTGCGCCACATTTTGCAAGTAATTCCTTTGATCTTTCATCTCTTTGGCTTTCCCTTTTGCTGTCTGAGTCTCTCTCTCCCCCACCGTTCCGCTTTCCTCTCAGGGTACACATCATCAAATCCTATGAACTGGAATCGTACGAATATTATTACCTATGATCTTATTAACCTACCAACCCCTATGGAGTGTCCTTGACGTCATTTTCAATTATAGAGCGGGTTGAAAGCGAAAAAAAGTTATCCGATATTTGAGGAGGCTCACGGGAAGGAAGGGGGAAGGGAAATGAATGCTCATGTTAGGTCGCAAAGAAACCACCTCGTTTTCCACACGAATGTTTTCGTGAGTCTCGGCTGATTTGCTGTGTCTGTTGAGTAGCGGATGTAGACGAGACCGTTGAAACTGCATTCATGCGCGTCTGTCCATATTAAGCTTCCCTTTTAATAATTTAATCAGGAGCGAATTTCGAGTCGGTGCTTGATATTGTACCGGGTACAGTCATAGATTTATTTAGCAAGTTCACTTTCCCTGAAACGCTCTGGCTATTTGTTGTAGAGAGAAAGAAATTTTGTCAGATTTCGCAGTTTCTAATGCTGATACGGCATGTGGCATATCTCCTGTGTGCATGCTCTCTGTATTTGTTGTTTTTATAACTTTATGAGTACATTCCTGATGAGTACAGAGTAAACTTTTATGCAAATGCATATTTCTTGCGCGATCTCCGATTAACCTATGCTTAAGTATGCATCCATATCACACTAAAATAAGACATTTGAGAGGCACTTATTCTTGCATATTTTGCATATTTGGCCCATTTCTTGCATATTTTGCATATATAGTTAATAAAATGCATATATAGCGCATATATGCTGCGTTTTCAAAGAAAATTTGTATTTTTACTAAAAATCAACATAAAAATAAACAAAAACGAAACCGAAAAATGAATTCCACAAAAATATATTAGGAAAGTTGACAAACTAGCTGTACTTATGCATACGCAAAGTACAAAAACATTCTGTGAATTTAAATTCCTTAATTTCGCGCAATCATTTTCTGTAATCCCAGTGTTTTCCTTCATCTTGAGATTACGACAGAGAAACATTGATTTTGATAAATAAAATATTTTAATTGGAACATCCCAAAAGGGATTTAAAAGAAATCATTCAATCTTCAACATATTGCAGAATTATCAAACTTGTGGCTACAAAATTCAACAACAATTTAACTAGTAAACGTAGCATTGAAATGTAAAACAAACCGCCAGGAAAAATTAGCCTGTACTTTGTATCTGAATGGTAACAAATAAATCGTTTATATGCGAAGTGACAATTGTAACCAGTGTAAGCATGTATACACTTAAAATTTTAATATATGACCATTGACTTAAGTCAACACTGTATATCTTAGTGTGAACACATGCTGTTAGATTTTAATGTCATCTTCAATTACGTTATTTATCTATTTATTATTTCTAGATCATTTAAAATAAATACTGTGAGTTTATTCAAGTTTCAGTTGCACTACAATTTTCTAAATCGCGTTTTCTAAGCCCATTGTGCACAGAACGGAACCTGAAACGGAAATTGTCTTGCATATTTGTTAGTGTATTTTGTAATTTTCAGTTATTACTACTTCATTTCATTCAATCTCAGACTTATAATTGTTTTAACTGTATATTGCACGGTGTAACCAAAAACAAACTTTTTTTGCATATTTTGCACATTTTTAATGCATATATATGCGCATATTTCCCTTATTCATAGCGCATAAAAGTTTACTCTATACTGATGAGTAAATAATTCTGTATGATTTTGGAGGGTCGTCATTGTTACCATTTCAACTTCCCTTCCACTACAAATTACTTTTTAAACTTGGGTTGCCCTCCCTTAATCGTTAGTTAGATAACATTTCTGTGTGTCGCAATTCGTGCAGGCATTCTGACTTTCAACAGAAACAATTTTACAGCGTGGCGTGCAACCTTCAAAATTCCATGCTTTTAATCTGAGAGTAGCTCTGTTCTGGTAAACCATTACTTTGTCATTGTAACACGAATCTATAACGCAAGTTGAGCCGAGAGAGGAGAGAAAAAGCTGAGAAAAATAATTTTCCCCTACAAAGCGCTTGCAATAGAGTGAAACATTGTATGGGTGTGCGCATGTCTCGGAATGTTCTATTATTTAAGCATTCTTACCATTGTGAACTAAGTAATTGGAGCATTGATGGGGTTTCCCTTTCTTTTGTCAATGCTTACTCAAGTATAAATAGTGTCACGTGGTACTACAACCATGCCAGCATCCCCCATCGTTCGCAGTTCCACTGGATCAGATACGAGAGAAAGAAAAGCGAATCAAAGGAAAAGGGAGAGAGAAATAGTTTCAAGGAGATCAATAGAATTTTTTGTTCGTAAAAATCATTTACTCTGTTCAATGCCATCCGCCAACCACTGCCATCACCGTCATCATGATTACAACCGCTATGGTCATAGGTTTTCGACACAATATGTTTTCGAGTTGAGTAGGTTATAAAGTCATGTAGGTTAAATCAAGGTACTTTTAATCCGTGACAAAGTTGAAATAGAAAATGTCAAAAAGTGAGATAAGTGAGATGTGGCGAGGCAGGGAGCGAGTAAGAGAAAGAATGGAAAAGGAACAGAGAAGGGCCTCCCAGATAAATATAATGATTTTATTTTTCAAAGGGTTTCTTGCGAATTTCCCCCAGTTACACTCACTTAAAACCGTTGTGCTCATGAAGAATAAAATTGAGTCAAAGTGGAAAATAATAAAACCGTTTTCTTTTTGTTCGCTTTTTTTTCTCCCGTATATGATGATGAGGATCGTCAAAATATTTTTTTAACTCCTGCCAAGTTTAGATGGTAAATAGATTTCGCATTATGTAAGTAAATTGTGCCTGCTTTCACTTTTCAAGGACAAATTGATCAAGGCCCTGAGTTTTTCCTTTTGTTGCATTATTATACGTATGGGAACAAGGAGTATAATGAAATTCAGCAAATGGGGACATTACGAAAGAGAATAAAACTCCAAAGCGCATTACATATACACAACGCTGTAAGAACCTGAGAAAATTGAACGTTGTTGTGTATTACTTTACGTTGTAGTGCTACGGCCATATGAACTTACCAGCAAGTAAGGGATTAGCTGCAGCAATATTTGGCTTCCCGTTTCTCATTCCCCCGTTCATGCCGTTCTGTCCGTGAGAAGCATCACATAACTGACTCTGTAAAATGGATGGTTTCCTTTGTGATTGCTGTTGTTGCTGTGCCAAATTAGCAAGTGGAAGTATGTTGCCGGCGGCCTCTTCCAAGGAAACCGTTTCCATAGGGCCGTGCAAATCAGGTAATTTCATAAGTTTCTTGCGTCTTCTGTTATTACTGTTGTTATTATTTTCGTGTCGTTGGCCAACATCGACCCCGGCAGAGTGCTGCTGGTGGTGGTGATGCTGCTGTACATGACTGATGTTAGCTCCATTCCCGTAATTCATAAACTGTTGTTGTTGAATGTTTTGAGACTGTTGCTGTTGACTGTGTTGATGCCCGTTGGTCCCGTAGGCTTGAGAGCTGGAGACTAATCCTTGTCCGCCTCCGCCCCCGCCACCACCGGCTCCACCGCCACCTCCACCGCCGTTGTTATTGTTGTGATTATTAGCACCATTGTTCCCGTTGTTGCTGTTGGCATTAGTTGGATTGTCATCAACAATTCCATCAAGAATCGCATCGATTTCAAACGCCGGGCCTGTCAAATGATCAAACAAGTCTGTGTCGTCGTCATCCAATGAGGATACGAGACCATTTAAATCCGCTTGGGAAAGCTGGGACAGGGGCATCTCACTTATCTCTTGTTTGATAATCCTATCATCACTTCCAGGGTGAGATGAAGGATTGCTGGCTGACTGAGCTCCCATCATCCGATTTGCCTGTGGTCCTGCGGGTGTGCCCGCACCACCTCCGCCACTGGCATTTAGTGACGCGATCAGACTGTTGTACTCTCCGCTAGACTGGTGTTGGGAAGATGGGGATGTGCTTGTTGTACTTGTCACCGAGGATATTGATATTGAAGAATGAGTTGTCGAAGTGGATGTGCTTGAGGACACTGAGTCGGCAAACCCATTTGACCCTGAACCAGGATAATAGTGCTTCACTCCACTTGGGCCTTTCTGTTGATGGGGGGAGGGCTGAGACTGGAGTTGAAAATGATGCAAACTCTGTGGGGGCTGTTGTGGATGGGTCAAGTACGAGTTCAAGGTATGACTATTGACTGTACTGTTGCTGTTATTGTTGGTGGTTGTGGTGGGACTGTTACCCGCAGAACTGGGACTGAGGCTACTACTGGGGTTAGTGGAACTGGGGCAGGAGCTGGCAACAGAGTTGTGAGTAGGATTAGGTGTGTTACAACCTCCGGTTGAGCTGCTGGACACCAGGCCTACCACTGGTCCATTCGATGAGGATCCATCCTAAAATATTAAACAACGTAATATTATTAACCCGAACCCAGGATTTAAATATCAGAAAAGAATTCAGTACTTCTAATAAATTAGCAAAAATTAAACAGTACTCGTATTCAGCCAATAATGTACACTTTGATGGTAGTGTTCAACACGAAGTACGAAGTGATATATCTTTCTTGAAAGTTCCAACCACCAGCGCCATCAATCGTTCGTAGTGTAAACTATTTCGAGTCGCGTACTAAACCTGCAAGTGCCACCACAGATGGCATTACTTGCTAAGGCAACCACCTTTGTTGTTTGGCTTACATTTACTAATGTTATATTCTGCTGTTCAAAAACTGTGCCACTTGCCACTGGTTATACAGCCAATACATCTGCTCAAAACGTGAGTTTGCAAAAAACTAAAGAGAAACATGGATCGAAACTAAATTGCTAAAAGTTTTATTTGACAGCGGGGCGGTTTTCCCAGTTTTCTGTGATTTTAATTATTGTTTGTCAACGAATACTGAGAAATTCAAGTCAAATCTTTTTTAATTAATGCTGGAACTTACCAAACATCCAAGGTCAATAAGTTTTCCGTCATTATCGGGACCCCAAAGGAGATCATCTATGAAAGGCATTCCCACATCGTCAGCGTCCTGAAACCCCCGAGGGGTTCCGGAACAACTGAGAGACATCGACCCAATTTTTATATCCACGTTGCTTGTCTTATCTGTGCTAAATTCAAAACTATCCAAATCCTCGTCTACGTCCAGCTTGAAACACCCGAACTCCCTACCGAGAGGAAGGAGACGGGTTGAACTTCCTTCCAGTTCACCCAACGGTGAAAGAGATCTTACTCTATCCAGTGCTTGCACCGCCGAAACTACCCAAAGTTTAAAACGGTTTTGTCTGTTATACTATAATGAGATCTATTTTCCACTACTGGTTTATTACGGTCCCGTTGACTGGTCATTGGTGATGAATAGTAAAACAAAGCGACTCCTGTAAAAAAAATAAAAATACAACAGCTATTAGCATCTATGGATCAATAAGTCATCGTGCATGTTAACGTTAAACAAACACACAATGCCAAAATGCCGATTACAATTGCAGTTATTGACAAGTCCGGACGATTGGCCTCAATGTTTATGACGGCTTGTTTGTAAAACAGTCAGAGCGCCTCTCTTGTGACGGAGCAGAATTAATTTGCGGTTTTTTATTGTTTTCATTGCTACCTTCATCTATGCACTGGCTATTCGTGTATTTATGAAAAGAGTATAAAATAAAAAATCGATTATCATGAAGGCCACGGGCGAATAGCTTAATATAATTTTTTCTTACATACATGTAAGGTGCACAGTGCTGAGTGCACAGAACAGTGTTTTTTAAGCTTGTCCATTTCGCTACTACTGCTACCATGCTACCGGAGCTATTACTTGATGATGGTAATGTGCTATGCAAGAATGCAAGCGCACTTTTGCACATAGCTTTGGCCGTAAACAAGGAACGAACGTTAGCAATAGTAATGTGATGGGGCAGCTACATCTCGACGCAAAACGAGAAACCCATCTTGAAAGAATTGAGGCTTCTAGTTACATTTATCACCACTAGGTGGCACATTGGTTTGCTTTTGCTTGTTCTGTGCTGTGGCGCTCTGGCGTTATGACTATCAGGCGGCCCAGCAACGCATAACGATCAATTTCAACGTTGCAGAAAAACCTTACAATAACGATTTTAAATCTCTGTATTGTATTTGCGTTTTTGGGGAAAAAAACGTACTTATATACCAAAATGCCGTACGTAGTTGAAGTTCTAATTAACTTTCATAACATATTTCTGCAATGTTTTCATCGAGTCAATAATTTAAATTTACTGCATATGGAAAATATAACTACCAAAACTCATTTTGTAACTCCAGATGATAAAGAGATGGAAGAAAGTTCAGTAAAATGGCTTACAATATCATTCATATGCATTGTTTCCCTGGCAAGTATTTGGAGAGCATAACTTCTGTGTAATTTTGCGGTGATAGCCACATGTACAAGGTTTTACGGCTGACGACGTATGGCTTTTTGAAAAAGTTTTAAATAATAAATTAATTAGGTTTGCTGCCTGCTTTGCATTATATTCTATTCTATTATAGCCTATTTCATTATATGAATATTACGTACATCATAAGGGTATAAGACAGCAGTACAACAAGAAAAGAAAGGCTATATAACTTCTCTTGTGTAATAGTATACTTGCCCTTCCTGGTGCATAAATTACATAACATAACGACGTGTCACTCGGGTTTACGAAAATATTGCGTTTATGTACCTGATCGAAAAAAATAAAATGCTACTTTTATGAAAAAAACTAATTATAATTTATTTGTGAAAATTGACATTCGCAATAGCACCTACACACAACACTTTCCGAAGCTGTCGATGGACATACTATATATAGATTGAAATTTAACGTAAAATGAGTTACATTTACACCTCTCCTACCAAACCGTAAAAAATCGGGAGAAACCAGGTTAGCAGTGCTCAAACTGATTGGAAAAACTAGTTACTTTTGTAAAAAGAGAAAACATGAAATTCCTACGCCCTTAACTTCGCTTCTCGCATTGTTTTGGCAACAAAATGGAAGAAGGAAACATGGAACTACAGGGATAGCAATTCTTCATAGAGCACACACAAGGTGAAAATTGCCCTAAAATATCAACTTGGATTGGTCGGAAGGCTACAAGAATTACGGAAGCCATATAACAGAGATGATGATTTTAAGTATTCATGGCAAATTTATCTAAGTAGTTTAAAATGGTGCTATTAACGCTAAATGAGCTGTTGCATTTTAATACCGTTTATTTCGGGTCAACCTATATTAAGATTAGATATTTACTACTTATTGTCTAATACAGTTTTTTGTGACTAAACGTTTGAATGTCATTCAATGTTATCTATCAGGAAGGGTAACATGTATTATGCAAACGTGTATCGTCCATCAACTTTTTAGTTGGAGTTTTGCGTTACAACGTGCGTGGCCTTTCTATTATGAAACAGCGTATAGACGTTGACAAGGATAAGCATTTTTAATGTAGCGGTACGATTTGTTTGATAGAAGTGAGCCTGTTGGAAAAATTTCTTTACACCTCTTCCGTATTTATGAAAATATGATGGATATGTGTTTATGGAGTGCAAAAAGGTAGAAAACCATATGGTGGTAAAACAGCAGATACTATTAATAATAATAATATTAATAATAATAATTATAATGGTACTAGAGATATCTGTTCGGAAATATTTACTGGCGACATTATTTTTTTTATTTTATGATGTGCCCTTGAGTCGAGTTATGAGCAAAATCCTTAAAGTGTTTGTCAAGGAAACATGCCGCCAACAGCACTAGCAATGCATCAGCACAGCAGCGGCGTCGTCATTATCATCGCAGAAGTGCAAGTCAACAAGACGAGTAACAACGAAATCATGCTCAAGTCTGAATTTTTATAGGAGGCAACATGTAGCGCTAAATCATGTGCGAAAGATAGTTGATGAGTCGGTGTGTATAGAAACAAATTACACGCATACGTATACAATAACAATACAATATATGTATGTACCATGCATAATGCACCTCTTGCGTTGAGGAGACCTTTTATTATTACCATATATATATTTATATATGGTTGTTCCTAGTCAGGCAGTTACTAGTTACTATAATGGATAATGTGCTTTAATATCTTGCCACCTGTGTATGTTCGTGCACCTAAGACACGCAGTATATAACCGTAAGTACGCAAACATACACAATTAATGATGGTAGTCAGTAGTCCCCATAATTACAACAGATACATATTCACACATGATATGTAGAAAAAATAACAATTACGATGACGAGGTGAGAATTGTAGTCGTCATAGAGAGTAACACGTTGCATTATTGGCTAATTCACAGTCAAGTTCAAGAACAAAAGTTACCGAATCATCTTCCTCTTAATAGCCAACTTTATTTGTCGCAAACGACATTCTTCTTACGCATGCCATAGGTATTAACGATTCCAAATGTTATAGGCTTGCGCGTGTTGTTTATTGTGTTTGGTACGTCCTGCCACCGACAATAATTAAACTAGGTATTTTTTAACGAGGGACTACTTACGAAAATGTCATGGACTATCATTATGAGCAGTTGGGATAGAACAGTTGAGGTGGAAAAGAGGATGCGGTTGCTATTATTACTCTTTTTTATTATTTTCGGTGACATGAAAATTTTAATGTAAATGTTGCAGGAAGTGGCAATAACAAATATTGTCTCTAGGACTGCTTGTGTGTATGAGCATAAGTCATCGACAAAGTAGTGAGAATCGAAAATCGATAAATGCATTCCTTTTCCAATTTCGACTGATAAGTAATCATCCATCTATCACAAACACTGCGCCTAAAACAGCTCTTGTTATAGACCGGGACGAGCCTCACAAACTCGTGGAAAAAGGAGCAATTTCGTATCAGGATGCCCCAACTTCCATCACGCTACTGGTAGCATTGCCGTTTTTGTACTGTAGTGGTGGTGCTATATGACTCTGACGTACCTATTACACCGCTTGTATTTTGTATAATGCTGTCACAATCTATTTTTTTATTACTTCGAGAGATACTTATAATTTTATCCCAATTAAATACCTTCCTTCGCTAATAAACGTCTCTAACTACAACGACACTAATCTTTCAGCCTGTGTATAAACAACATTTCCGGTAGGCTATACGATTATATGGAAATCGGAAGAAAATTAAATGACAGATGAAGCAAATCTTCACTTGCAACGTGACTCTACTCACGTGTAAGGCAAGTTGACATCCACTTGTACCTACGTGCATAAAGTCCATACCTACGCAATTATACAATAAAAAATGAGCGGCGCATTTGTCAATATTGTACACCGCACTTTTAATTGCTTTATGTTGTTCCTTTCTTTTCAGTCAGGTCAAGTGTTCATATTTAAAAAATTGAAACAAGTAGGAAGCCAGTCAGACAAATTTCATGTAAAATTCATTTTTACTCTTTTTAAACGCGCCTCTCTCAGAAAGTTGCAATGACTGACTACCCGTTCACTTGCATTTTGTACTGCACCGTAATGACTACCAGCGTCATCATTCCTACAACCCATCGTCGGCACGACCACTGCCATGGCAACAGCCTTCCTTATCGGTCAAATCTCTTCTCTCAAGCAAACGAGAAGAACGTGTGCATCGTGCTTTATTATTTTAACTTGAGTACATTATCAAACAGACGGCTAACTTTCTCCTTCTCCTACCGTCATAATACCGTACAATACTATCAGAGTGCATAACTCGCTTGTTTTTGTAATACTGGTAATTTTACGAATACCTTCTGTTACACACAGACACACACACACACACGCGCGCGCGCTTGCAAATGTCGACTTTGGTGCGTTTCTTGTTCCTTGTTGTGGATTGAGTGACTTCACGTCAAGCTTGTTGTTATCGTAATGCAATAGGAGAGCAGCACGAAATGCATATTTTATAGGAATAAGAATGCAAGCAGGCACTTCTTAATATCTCTTTATCTTATCAAAGGTGTGTAATAATGCCAATACCTAGTTAGTGTTACTTATAGGGAAGCTAGCATAGTAGCTGCTGTACGAGCACTACAAATAATAGTGTTATGCATATGTTCTGTTGTTGCTGTAACATTGTCGGTGGTTAAAAGAAGGTAACAACTATTCAATCAGTTGTCTGTCTCGTTTATACTTTGTTGTTGCTCTAATGCTGATATTTTTTGCAAGCCTCAGGTCTACACAAATTGTCTTTTAAAACTGAAGAATTTGTAGTATAGTGTAGCTATTTTATAATAGTTGTTATTAGCCAAGGCCCAACGTACTACACAGGCACACACACACACACACCTATCATCATATACGTAGGCGATTTCTTTCTCATGTGTTTTACGCATTATTCCCTCCGCATAGAGGATACTGATGATGATTTATGTATACCTACTAAAATATGACCGGTGGTGTATGTTTACAACTTAATGTTAGTTTGTGCATTTTGAACACAGTACAGCAAAAGTACAATTCAGTTGCTTTATGTCACTTTTGTAACCGCAAAAAGGAGAATTATGTGTGAAAATTGTAGAAAACCAAAAGGAAAGAAATATTTGACAAGTAAAATATTACCTTTGTCTTTTGTATTTTCTTCAAGTATTTTTTGTATTATTTTATGTAGAGTAGAGTCATCATGAGCATATCCGAACCGAATCTCTCTTCCCATTTCTGTCCTACGATTTTTTTAAAATCATACTACGTAACAACAACATAGATAAAAGTAAAATAGTGTACCTAAGTGCTTATGGTTATGGTGAACCACACAGAAGTTTGCAAATAGGTATACTTTCAAGCGTAGTATAATGCCGTTTATGTACTTATCTTCCTGAAGTGTCTACCGGTTCATTTTACGATACTGTGTAGTGCATATGACATATATAAACAATATGAAGAGTCAATGCACTTAGCGATGAATCTGCGACTCACTGACTGACATTGCAAAGATTTTTTTTTAAAAGTAAAGCGTACCATACGAACGTTTCACGATGATAATGATGATTGGTGATGATAGTAAGCTCAGCTAGTTAGAAGAAACAACATCGACAGCAAAGTAAAATACAGCGAGTACAGGTAATATAATAGTGAGTAATGACGCAAAATGTAAGTATAGATTTACTACGATGATGCTGCTCAAGACGGGGTTGTCAGCAGCAGGATGCCGGATTTAGACATTATAATCATATTAAAATAAATGCATATATTGTGTTCTTTGCAATATAGGGAAACATTATATTAGGTAGCAGAACACTGCGTATTCAACAGTACAATGCTGCGACACCATATGATTTTGTCATCTGTGGAGAGATCCGGCGATGCATGTTCGTCCTTCCAAAAGGATGCATCTTTTATTTTATTTTATGTAGCAACTGCTGGAACCGATTTCCAGGGGCATTCATGTATGCATGTATTGTTGTGACCCAATCTACCATGTCATAATAGCAGGAGTCAACGCTGAAACATTATTCTGTTCAATGCGCTATCTCTCATTAGAACGCGGGTTGGAGTGGTAGTAGTGTTGTGAATCAGCGCTACTTACTTTCCTCTACAATGAAGTAGAATCTTCTCTCTGCTTTCTGTATTTTTGGCTCCGTAACACTTTTCGACACACTAAGAGCATGATTTTCGTTAAACTTGTAACTGTAGGAGAAATTAGAATGCATGTATGCAGATTAGATTGTATACTTAACGATGACAATTAAGATGAAGAAAATTATTCTGTCATCTCGCAAAGATTACATTGTGATAATCTCTTTATGTGTGCCTGACAACTGGAAAATCTGACCGCCACTCTAATCTTTGTTCTTGTCAGCATTATTTGATCCACAGCGTGGCCTCCTTGCAGCAGAGAGTGCAGAGTGCACACTTAACATTCTATTATAATTGGATAGGCCGTAACTTCTGGAACTTTTACAGCAAACCCTTGATGACGCCTCTACAACAGAAGTATGTACGAGCGACCAAAACAGGTCGTTAATTATACAGCGTGTTGGACTTTTTTGGAAGGGTTGACATTGGATTACCATATAATGCATAAGATACTATTATCGCGGACTACGAACTACGACTGTATACCCAGCAGTGTGTGTGTACATATCTACGTTTTACTTTTATAGGTACTTGGCTTCTTCAGGGATTTCCATTTTGGCACAGGCATGGATTTTTTAAGAGCGAGTAATCATCATCATCATCATCATCACCATCACCACCATGGTCGTCGCCATTAACTCCTTCAAAGAAAGTTGAAGATCGTGATTGCAACTGAAGTTACACTAACAAGCAAAGGCATTAAACGAGTACACCGGGAATGAACCAAATTTGGTACTGTAGTGTAGATTATGAGCGGCAGAATCTGACGGTGTCGGTCCCCCAACTGAATGGGGTCATGGGTTGGATCCACGATGTCATCATTTTTTGAAGACTACTTTTCGTCAATCTTCAGAAATCCTTATGGGATTTAACATGGGAAACTGAAAGTGAGAGAAGGGTCCCCCCTGTGATATTTTACAAAAAAATTCAGTAATGCAATCAGCTTACAAAGCCTTCAAAAATTTATGACATCATGGATCGCCCTCATGATCCCATTCAATTGGGGGACCGACACCATCAGATTCTGCTGCTCATAATCTATACTACAGTACCAAAATTGGCCCATTCCCGGTGTAGCCGTTGAGTGCTTTTACTTGTAAGTAACTCCATTAAACACACTAATCACATTATATTTATCCGTACGGAGGGAGAGGGTGAAGCGGAATGGAAAATTGTGCTACTGCTCAACTACTTTTCGCTGTTACTTGTCACCCGACGCACTCATTTTACAATGCTTTTAATAATAGTGTGCTGCGCTCGTGTAGGTGAAATGCTTTCCCCTTTGAAGTTGTTGGATGCCAATAGCAGCAGTACACTCGTAACAGCGGACCAGCTGTCACTAATGATTTTGATGAGTTTGCCTACGCCATTACCGTCTCTTGAACCACACCACCACTAGTGCACTAAACTGAAAGATGAAGTGGTGGTGAATGAATATGTATTTTCGTTTTATCATCTGTGTGCTTGTTACAATAGTTAGGAACCGCATATTGGGGAAGAAGACACAGGGATTATTTATAGTCGCTAATGGAGGATATAAGAGAGAAGGAAAGGGAAAAGTGAAATTTTACCGGCCTCCTTTTCACCGTTTGACGGATGAACTTCGGATGAAGGGAGATAACCACAAAACTGGAGTAGGAAGCGAAGGAAGATCTAAAGTGAAGATGTTTTTGGAAAGTAAAAGCTAGGCAAGGTAGTTGGAGTGATGACGATGAGGATGATACCTGAATTAAACGAGCACTTCAAGTGACTGAAGTATTGTGAGTTCTGGTAAAACTCTCAAGTACAAACCCGTGTGCTTTTCAACTCTACAACTTCCTTGCTGTCAGCCACTCTTTCAACTTTTCCCGTAATGTACGTATGAAAAAACCGTTTTCGCTATTGAAAATGAAGTTTTGCAAAGTTTTTGTTGCTAAAAGTGGAGTTTTGTGGGATCATTTTTATAGCAGCATGCTATGCAAAAACGGATGTTAGCTGTCAGGGTGCAATACTACCGCAGTTTGCTGTTTGTACTTGTACTGGTGCAGCTGTTGTTGTAACATTTATTTTCTGTTTATGATTAAATGTGAAAGGAAAAACGAGAAAGAGAGAGAGAGAGAGGGGGGGAGGGAGAGAGTTCACTCGATTGACTACATTCAACTGACAGGAGAAAGAGAAAAAAGAATGGAAAAGTTGTAACTCATGTGATGTTGTTGCTGTTTGTGGATTGCAATCAAAATCAAGTGCATCTGTTCTTGCTTACTTCTATCTTTCCGTAACACTTTTACTTTTACTCAACTTTCGGTTTCTCTCCTACCCTACCCCCTTTTTCGTCAGGATTCCGTATGTTTAGATAATGAAGAGACAAAAAATACATTTCAGTCTTGAAAAAAACTTGCTTTTTTACAAAGTTGTTAGGAAGGCAAGGAAGAAATAGAGTGAAATTCGTTCTAACACTAAACGATATTTCCAAAACTGGTGTATGTGATTGAGGAAGAAGGGGTGAGTTTATCGTTGGGGGAAAAGTTGAGAAACTAGGTTTTTAGAGTTCAATGACACTCATCACAGCTAGATATTATCTTTAGGTTCATAGTCATCCTTATCACATGTGAACAGTACAATGGTGAGGGGACAGAGGCAGAGGTGGGATAACGCATTTTGTTGTTTACCATTATCAACCGCTACGGAAACTGTAACAGTAGCATGTTCCAAAGTGTTGTAAATAGTAACGGTAAGGCGTAAGCCTCTCTCGCTCTTTCTTTCTCTCACGAATATAACGTGCAACGGTAACAACGATTTAACGCCGCGTTCGTTACTCCAGCTCTGAGAAGGGGTTAGTTGCAAAAATGCCCTTTATCGTCCTTCTATACTACATACATTAAATTATCTCCTCTTCCTCTTTGTATGTATAAGATAAGAGTCATTATATTACAAAACTATTATTGCATGCAACGAGTGAGTTAAGAAAGATATAAAATTGAAACTAAAAAACTTTTCTAGTTTTCTCTTTCATTTTGCCGAATGAGAAACTTCCCTTAAGTTATTTTGTTATTAAGCTTCTGGGCTTGAGATGAAGAGGTTTTGTGTGCCGTTGAATTCTCTCGTGCACTTTTTTCATAACAGCGTTTATACCTGCACAAAAACTTGCACCTTACGCCTATCAGTATCATCATTCTCGTTTTTGCTTCGAAGAGCAAGGAAGTGCAAAAACAGCGTTTCTTCCGATTTTCCTGTTTCTTATTAAACAAGATGATATCGAACACAGCATTTACACAGAAGATACATATTTTGCCGTTGCCACACGTACTGCCTACGCAAATATGAATTTAATAATGTATCCCATATATGTAGACTAAAATAGACAATAAATAATATTATTTCGTAGTATCATCATTTTGAGCACCAATGAGATCCAGTGGTTATTCCCGTTCTATGTTCTGCCTGGCAATTATTAAAAAGGGAAAACGCAGCGATATGGCACGCAAAAAGTTGCCGTGTTACACAATTCAGTGGAGCATGATCAATGATCTTCGATAAATTTGAAATTATGTCAGGAGCCTAATGAAATATGTGTTGATACTTCCACCGTAGTCTACTACTGAGAATTGACAGCGAAGGATAAAAATTAGGAAGGAAGCAAAGGTAAGAACAGCATGCGTCTCTGGCAAATGTGTCATTAGTTCCATATTTTTGTCTTGCATTACACGACAGTTCTTCATCAATGAAGCTACACACACATTCTCAACATTTGTTCCTATCATCCTCACATTATCACATCATGTGTAATGTCGTCTTGCTCACGAACAACTGCTGGTGAAGGCATCAACCTTGCCCTCCACCACACCAGAAAAAGAATGGCTACACTAACCATTAATGAGGGAAGAGGATTTTTGCTTCTGGCGGCGCGGCACTTGTTGTGGTAAACATTGACATTGACTCGGAAAAAGGTAACAACAACAGCCAGTCATGGATGACTGTGGTGCTACATGCAACAAGGTGCGTGGATTCACTATATAACCCTTTTACACTTGCTGGCGCTACTTCTGCCGTCGATCTCCGTGTTCCTTGTCTGTTTTGGTTTACAGCGCAAAAATTAATTTCATATATAGGGGTGTGCATTAAAAAACTTGGTGAATACCAAGCATCATAGTGTGGAGCTACTGAAGATACACCAGGTAACCCTGATTGATTGTGCAAGTGAACGGCTCGATGGCGGCCTAAGGTAGGCAAACAATCCTCATCATCATCAACAGCCGCAGAGTTGTAACTATTTATGCAAATGCTGCGCAACTAAAAAGTCAACAATGTAATCTAACAGCAGCAGTTACGATCCCAGTACGCATACCTACTCAACTCTGTAACAAAACAGACAAAAGAACGAGGATGAATAGAGAGGGAGAGCAAGTGGAATGTCTACGTGTGTAGTACGTACTTCTTTGCTGCACCATTAATTATCGTGTAGCAAGTGGGTGTTCTTCTCTCATGGTCATTCTATTATTCCTCCAACAAAAAAGCAAGTGTCCTTAAGAACGTTACAAGTTCAACAATGCCATTGACAAGACCAAGTTTGTGTTTGACGAACATTAGCATTTTCTAACGGCGCAACCACGTAGTAAATATGCGTACACAAACGAGTCATCTCATCACTTATGTTGAATCTGTACCTGGTATCTACCATGGGCTTCGCAATAGGCCCAATGCAACCAAGTTACCTATGTAATTTCCAATGGGCATTTTTCCATTCCACGTTCCACACACACAGAAAAAACTATTAACCAAATCAGTACGGAATTAGGAATTATGATGACACGTTTTCGTTGCAAAAATAACAGCCTCCTTCACTATTTATTATTATAGTGATTGTCGAGGGGAATATTTATGCACGGGCAAAAGTGCAGTATTTTTTAAACGACACCAAACACACAAAGCACACACACGCGAGTTGTTGTTATTGTGCACAATTCCCTTTTAGCCTATCATTTTTAGCATAATCATGACCATCATCCGATCATCGTAAAACTTTTCTTGTCGTTTTATTTTCTCCCTTTATTTCGTTTTCAGTGTTTCTGCCTAAGTTATGATAATAAAAAAGCAACACGGTCGCAAACAACTTCATCATCGACAAGAAGAGTAAAGAAGAAGACGAGGAAAAATATGAATAGAAAAAAATTGAAGGGATAATTCTAGGCCATGTTCATCATCAGCGTCTCTTGGTCTCTTTTCATAGTCTTTTTTTCGTCGTTGACTGCCCTTCAATGTGTACACGCATCATCTTCATGAAAGTTGCAACAGTTGAGGGATTAATCATTATTTTTTATCCATTCAAGTCTGTCATCCTCTGTGTCGTCGTTACTTATCATCCGTATCATTACCATAGCCAATGTATATTCCTGATAGCGCAGTGCATCCTCGTGTAAAGTTATTTTTTTAATCCTCTCGTACATTTGAAGGAAACACATTTTATTTGTAAATAAATACAACAAATCAAGATTATCTTGTATCGTATCGCTTTATCAATAATAATTCCACGAAATATTCAAGTGCGAAAAAAGAAGATGTAAATGGGTAATGCATTAAATGTATTATGGGTAATGATAATAATGTCAAAATGACTTGAAATAATGCCGTATAAATTTTGTCGTCTCTTTGTGACAAATGGTCCATTCAAAATTTGAAACGTTATTGACGAACTATAATTTATTTTGATCGTTAACAGCCAAACTTTTTATTCCAACATTTCATAGTGCTGCAGAACAGATTGTTGGCGACTTTTGTCATAGTCACTCCGTAGTCACTACCGCAACTAAAGGTAATCTGTAAGCTGGTAGTAATCTATCCCATATGCAACTCACAAGAAAAAAGGAATGAATGAACGCAGTGATCTAGTGGTAAAAATTCTACATTACATTTCGATGCAGCTGGTGACGACGATGGAAGTCGCAACAACCAAAGCAATATTGAGGAAATCAAGGTATCACGACGTCGATGCATAATAATGATGCTGGTGATGGTGTGTAAACAAGCAGGTTTATCCTTCAAATAAAAAAGGTTTTTTCCTATTTCCTTTTTGCACCAAACATTATTATCATCATCATAAATAATAATAATAATATTATTATTATTAATAATCTTTCCAAGCATGCATAAAATGCCTACATGCAGCTATGCACGCATGCAGACAAGCCGGTAAACATATTTTATGTGTATTCTATAGGTATACAATCAATTTTATATAAAACACTACCGTTTCTATACTTATCATCATCGTCATCATCATCAGTATTCATGTAGTAAGATGAGCAGCTTTATAAGCACATCAAAATAATAATATGAAAGCAGCACCAAATGAGGAATTAACACAATAATCCATGCATTCATTCATGTCTCTCAATTCCTTTCCTGTTGTGCAACTTGGTTCGTGTCACGGCCTTACTCTCATAGTAATCATCAGATTACTCAGGGTAAAGGACAGGGACAGGGACATTTTGCTTTTGGGAAAGAACAACATTATCATGGCAACGCGTTGAAATGCAACAACAGCATGCACTCAGCGAAACAAATGCTCATTTTTTGTACCGGCACGGATGCAGCAAAAGCAAACTGAGGGAAAATATCTGGACAATATTATTATGTACCAGATAGTAAAGCCTTTGAAGCAGAGCCGCCTGTAACTGACGTTTTAATTGAAGACAAAGATAGAACAGTGCAGCAGAAAACGATTTAATGTGCTATATGTACAATTCAATAAGGGAAATTGTACTCGAGATACTATTTTATGCGTTGCATAACGACATACTTTAAAGTGGTTTAATATGCGTTTGATTGTTTACACACTTTTGTCACTGTTGCTTCGGATAGACGCTCACTTTTGTCTTATTGCCTTGGAGCCCATTGTTGGTGGACAATGGCAGTACTACCGCTGACACATGTCATAAAGATGACAAATCGCGTGTGTGATAGTCACTTGGATTGCACAGCCACTCTCCAAGTAATACGAACTCAGCTCGCAGCCTCACGCTGCCCTCCCGAGTGTACGTGGACGTACTACGGTAACAACAGCAATGATAATAAGGGTGGTCACAAAATTTGCCAAATAAAGCATCATCATTCTTGACACTCGGTAGAAGCATTGATGACAATGGTAACTCCTCACAATCACACTACAACTACATATTATCTGAATGATCAAACTGATCAAGGTAAAACGTGGACATTGAAAAAAATCGCACACGGTGGTGATGGTGATGCATACACGAAAAATAGTTCATTAGTAGTAGTGTCATATCTAATCCTGCTAAAGCGTTTGGTTGGTGGTATTCCCGTTTGTTGATTAAAACATGCACTGGTTTTCATCCGCAGCTGCCCCTTCCACCACCACCTCCTAATCGCATATTCCCACCAACACGTCGGTGTGCATTTGATACCTTGGGCTTCTACAACACAATAAAAAACATTGCTATAATCTGTCTTCCTCGTAGCAGAGTATCTACCTCAAGAGATGGATAGTACGGTATATGATCCGTTGTCTGTTACGAAGAACGTTATAATGAGAAATTATGAGATGCACTTTAATAAAGCATTCGTACGCTTTTTTATTGAGCTTAGTTTACATATTTACATTTTTCATCATTATCTGGTAGTTACCTTGCAGAATGCCAATTTTTTAACTGTAAATGCCCATATAAATCAACACAGCAAACAATATCATAACAGATGAATGCATTCTCCATAAAATATGCAGAAAAATAGAGTAACTGCTTGGAAACTACACGCACCAGCATTCTTTGTGGTTGCAAGAGAGAGAAAAAAATTACTTCTTCAGATATCTGCTCTTTTTATATGCCTTGCATTGTGTTCATTGCACATTTATTATGATGTACAACGTATAAGAGAGAAATATGCGATTAAGGAAGGTTTTTGTAGACTACAGCAGCAGCCAGGGCTATGCCCAATATTCCCATAGAATAGTAAATTGCTTCAGGTTTACTTACACAGAGATCTAAAACGAAAGGAGATTTGGACTGCTGCATGGTCTATTAGCATGCAATAAATTGGCAGTTCCTGAAGTCTATCAATTATTTACAAAAAAAATAAAATAGTTGATGGATGCAATGCCAAGGAGAATATGCGCACACATATAGTTCTGGTGGAGGATGAACATCCACGAATGGATAGTTCAACCCAAGTCGTATCACATGGATAATATCATTGCACAGCCAATCAATCTGCCCCTCC
Organism: Callyntrura sp. NNG-2020; assembly: GCA_027744055.1. NCBI lineage: Eukaryota > Metazoa > Arthropoda > Collembola > Entomobryomorpha > Paronellidae > Callyntrura > Callyntrura sp. NNG-2020. The sequence continues at coordinate 6,803 of JAHZNE010007317.1, read as the reverse complement.
CTGCACTCCTTTCCTGGAACTTCATCTTCGGCTTAGGTAAGTTGCATTCCAGCTTTTCATTATAAGACGATGTCAAAGTTCAAAGCCATTTGTCACATGCGTCTGCTGGTGCTGAATGGCTGTGTGATGTAGATCGTACCATTGCATTGTACAGGAAAATTGACTACCATTTCAATTTCCCTATTCTCTTATCAGCAACATAATAATTGATATTACTCCTGCTACTTTAAAACTAGTAGCCATTTTCGTAATGATTTGTTTGTCTGCCGGCCGTCCGCCCAATAACCGGTGCAAACACGAAAATAGAACCAAATCAAGTTTAGTTTTCTGTTTTCGTCATTTCAATATCTTTTGTGGGGACATCATACAACAATGCAGTTTAACTCGGTTTTGTACTACCACACCACCATATTTTACATTGGCAGTTTCCCCCTCCTGTTTACGTTACCCTTGTTCTAGCCGCTGTACCACTGTTGTTATTTTAATGTTCTTCCGTTTTGGTCAGTCTCCTTGTCGATCTAATAATGTTTGCGTGATATTATCGTAGTACAACCACAACCACGCAGTTATGCAGATTTGCAAGTACCATGAGGTAATGGAGCTGTATTCCTATTCCCACCTGCATCATCACCATCAACACTGTGCATACAATTAATAATTTTTTATCGTCCTCTTCTAACTCACATATTCTACTACCGCTTTAGTTCATATTACGTACTCTAACGTATTGCTGTGCACCGTCGTGCAACCATCCATAATAGTTACTACTATTATGCTATGCTTTCTGCTACCATTGTAATATTACCACGTACTTGGTATTGATTCAAGGCTCAAGGTCAGCATCCCTTATTTTAATGCACTGTTAAGTTACCGCTAGGTAGCCTATCCCCCTAATATGTAGATAACAACAAACAACCAAAATGCTGACTCTCGAGTATCACAATAACGTTACTGGCAACCTTGCTCAAGTTACCTTTCCCATTATCATGATCAATCGTCATGAGCAAGGTAATATGGCGTCTGTCTCACACAAAAGCAACACCTCAATAATTCTCTCACTGTCTGGCTGCCTACCTACTTGGCCTGGGTGTATTCTTATTTTTGCGTGAGTCAAGCCGTCGCTTTCAGCGAAATATTTTTTTGTTCCCAGGTGCTCACCTAAAGCACAATTATAGAGTTTTACTACATGCATGCTAACTTTTGATCATCAAAATTACTGACAAAAAAATGGAAGCAGAATAATAAAACATTTGACTAAATAAAATGCAGCTGTGGTTACCACGGGGGAAGGTTTTATTGTTGCGATTGACTATGATCCATCATGCAAAACTACAGTAGCTAATAAAACTAACACGGAGAAAATCCAGTTAACGGGGTAATTTTCCGTTTACAATCACATTTCTGTATGAATTCAGTGATGCGTGTATCAATGGAATACAATGCGGGGAAAAATCTCGTTTCCAGCATATAAATCTCGATAACAGTAATAGCAGTATACAGAAAACGCAGTAACAAACCTGGCGCCTGAAGTATGGAGACTAAACTACAAATTATGTATCGATGCAATTACGAGCGGTGTGCGTTATCCGTTCCACACAGTGTAGTAACGTAGATCGAAAGATATTTTACGTAGATGTGCAAATGATCTTACTGAGTCGTGAAGGTGTGAAGATTGTAAAGCGACTTGTTTATTATTTATTTAAATTTCTAACAAGAAAAGTGCAGGATGTATTATTCCGACCCATATGTGTATTACTGTCATATGCATGTGGCGAAGATTTTGTTAAATTGTAAAGGTGGTGTACATTTTTAAAACATATTTTATGAACTCCATCGCCCGGGATGGCTCGAGTTGCTGTGAGATACTATCGAATGTCGCCATTAAATGTCGAAAAATGGGTAACATACAGTGGATAACCAGACCACTGTATGGCGTGGTTAACTTATCTCTGGTGTCGAAATATGCATTCGGTGAAGAATTTTTAGACAAAACACGACTGCTGTTCACGCATCAAGGTCAACTTTAACCCACCTGAGAAAGAAAAAAATGGTTTGGCAGATTTTACATAAGAAAGCTATACTTTAAGATGCAATCGTAAATGTGTGGGTATCCAATTGTCCATGAAGGGTTATGCCCCCGAAAATATCTGCAGCATCAAAGAATATGTCGCCTGATCGACTCTTCCGTAACGTTGTTTATTTCACTAAAAAATGTGCAATTCCCATTGATATGCAAATACATTTTAGTTCCCTTATTTGTGGCGACTAGTTTATATAGGAATGACAAACCTGCTATAATGACAAAAATGTCATTATCTTAATAGCTTGTCTCTGCGAGCCATAATGATCGCAATGTATTGTATCCTAATATCTGATAACTTTGAATTTGATCGGGCCTTCCAGTAAAGAAAGAGAGCGTGCTAAGCGGAATGGTATCAAAGAAATATCCACACAATATGTTTAATGTAATATCTTATGTTAATGTAAACCTTCAATTAAACTTGTGAGATATATAGTCGCCGATTCCAATAAAATACAATTAATATCACGTAATCAGATTGCTAATTTAACGGTCTCGGTCGAGAGAGGAGAATCCAGAACTTATTCAAAATCTTTGCAAATATTATGGCCAGGCCAATATTATGGGGAGACAGACCGACAGACGAACGCACAGTTCATTAAATACTTTCAACGCACCTAGCTAAATGTAACAAGCTACTTGCTGTGCAGAAGATCTGGTTTGTTGGAATGGAAAGGTAGAAAAATAAGTAGAAAGGCTTCCTGGTTTGTTCCCTTTGGACGCTTGTTCATGCAGTTCGTGCATGTATGAGTCATAGCATATCATGACATGCGCTGTTGTTGTTAGCGCTAAATGTACTGCTGTTGCAGTTGTACTTCTGTTTTTATTATGTTCCAAATGCCTACTTAATCAGGAAATACATTTTTGCATCCATGCATAATAAGCTGGTTATACCATCCAACCAAACAACTTTACACAATTGCAACTTAATGGGGTATGCTGCTGCAAACAAAAAGCACACATTTTTTATTGGTTAAACATCATATGCTACACCACCAGATAAAAACATTTGTGCATTTGTAGCATTGTTAACTCACATACTTGCACGAATAACAGTATTTTTCTCATGGATAATAAAATATGTATTCTGTGTTGTTCGTGGCAGACGGAAAATTATCCTTTAAGAATGCCAACAGCAGATATAGTGGTATGGTGGTAAGCAGCTATTTAATTCTTCATGTTTTTTCTCTCCAGGTTTCAAACATTTACTGATTATCCAAGGTTAGAGGAATGTAAAATTATTATTGCATTTGGCATGGTAATTAAATCAAAAAGACGTTATATAGGTCAACTTAGATAATGTTGGTGTACACATACAGTTTACCATGATTACTATTATTACGTCTTCAATTAAGGTATGAATTGAAGCATCTTTGCACAAATATATATGCTTTTGAAGGAACTCGTATAAAACTGTCATATTACTGGTGTATGTGATGACGACGATCTTGATAAATGAATGAAATCATAATGAAAAGATAAACTTGAAAATAAGTCTGTTCAAAGATTGAAACTATAAAAAATGCCGTTCAACGTACACAAACTACAAACGCGGAATACTGTTACTTCCTAATCTGAAAATTATGGCAGTGAATGTGTGTGTACAAATAATACCACACTCCTGTACCATGATGATGAACACCAATGTTCTGATGACAGTTAGTCGGGGATGATGATTCATTTTCAAACAGAAAATGAACGTGATTCTACAAATACTCGGCAACATTGAACACAAGAACGTGCAAAGTTAAGTCAGTAAAAATGCAACTTTAGTGTACTTTTCGAGTTGTCGTGTTATCGTAAACGTGATCCATGAAAAAATTGTATGTGGTAAATAATAGTAGTATAGATCAAGCCGTTGTGGTAGACAAGGCGCATAATACTTACACACACGCATAAACACTTGTTTAACGTTCTATGCTTGAGTTTAGTACAAATCCTAATCGACATCCTCATCGCATTGTCATCCCTACAACGCTTAACGTGTTTAATGTATGTGTATGTCCATAATCATCACGAATGAAGTACACAGAAGTAGTAATGTGCAAAAACTTCGTTGGTGGCGATGGTGTCGGTATTGGCAGTTGTAGGTGAGGGCCATGACACAGTAACCCTCACCCACTCTTTCGATGGATCAAGCAACAGCAGCCACGCAACAGCGTACCAAAAAGCAATACGTACATTGTAGGTAGTTCAATAGATGAAGCAGAGAATCAAGTGAAGACGAGAGGGAGTAAATATACGTACGTATTGTGTGTGATGCTGCTGCCGCATACCGCCGACATCATTGCATAGCGCCGTCGTTTGCTCAGCTCCAAACAGCTTATTATATATCTTTATTATATTCCACCGTGGCGGCAGCAACAATTTTAGGACGTTTATGCAGAATCCCAGCCTAACCACAGCACTTTTGTACTTGTTAGTACTCCATCTAATTATATATGTACATATTGAATACCTACGGTACGGAATAAGTATCGCAGACACAGAGTTATATGTAGCAGTTAGCAATTGTACACATTCTTAATGACCATCCTGAGAGTCGAGGAGGGTAATCGATGATGGCAAAGCAACTGCCCATGCACTAATTCCCAATTGCAGGCGAAGAAAAATTAATGTCACGCATTGCATAAGTCACTCTTAACCGTTTAACCTACGACATAGCATTCAGGTTGTTCAATGTTCCTTCAATCTTCTACGTACGAATCAGCAAAAAAGTGGGAACGTGACAGGAACTGATCTGATCGAGTTCGGAATTTCACTGCAGGTTTAATGATGCCAGTACCATTTTTTCTACGTGCGTACCTAAACATTAAAGTAAACAATAATTGTTGTAATTCATGCTCCATGACCCCGACCCGGACGGTACTACTTATCGATAAAGCATTGTTACTAATACAATATCTTGTTTTCGTTTCCAACCCAACTTCCCTCTGCCTATTTCGTTAATTTAGTATAAGTATATATATTTTCGTTTTTTTTGAGGGTTAAGATTTCACCCACCTATATGTATTTTTTAAATTATGTAAAAAAATAAGGTGATGTTACCTGGGTAACCTACTTTTTGCCTCTAAAAATACAATTTTATCAAAATATATATTTTTAAATTGTGCCACTTTTAATACAGTTCCTGATGCAAGCGCCGGCAACGATGACAACCACTGACACATTTAAGGCTGTAGAAGCACACGGCGTATAATAATATACATTTACACGATGTGGCGGTGTGTAAAACCTGTGTCGCAGCAAAAGCATCATGTCATGTCGCCACACTTGCTCTTGTAAAGTATATTATTATTTATGTAGCTGTTATTGTTGATGATGAAAGGAGATTAAGCTGAAATTAGTAAAATGTGATATAAGAAGTAGCTTGCACAGGGGATAAAGCAAGTGTCAAGTATCTTTATGGTGGAGAGCACACACGCCTAAGTTGTAGGAGTCCTGGTCGAGAGTCAGTGGTGTGATGGCAAAAATAACTGTGCAGCTAATTGAACGTGGGTAATGTGATGTTTAAGAGGATGGTGGTGGTGGTGGTAGTAGTGATGATGATGGTGGCTTGGCAGTTATAAAGGCGAAAGCAAAAGTGCCTTTGATGAGTATTATTATTTGCTGTAAGACTCCGGCCTTCCTTTAAATTTAGGTTTAGGGGGCAGGGTTAAATCCATATTTACGTGAGCTGTTGGCTGTGTTGATATTAGTGATGGTACTGGGCCTCCTTGTTGGCAGAAGTATACTGCACTCGTCGTACGAGCAATTTTATTGTCTTTTCATTATTGAAATGATATCTAACTGAAGGAAAGAAACCTGCAACAAACTCGACCACATTAATTAGACGATATTGAAAAGAGGGGTCTATTCCTTTCATTTAGGAAGAATTTCAGCTGTTTTTCTTCACTGGTCAGTGGAAAAATGTACCACATTCGTGACCATGTGACTGTGGCAAATTGGGTCTTTGTGTGCTCTGAATTGCACACTTATTGCAGTTTTGAGAACACTTTGCTTTTTATGTAATAACATTGTGCTAACATTGGACAAATGGAATTAAATGATTCTCGTGGTATTAGTGCACTCCACTCCAGTGGATATTAACAGATTATCTCTGGAATCAGAATTAGAGAGCAATAGTTATTAACTGCGAAATTGGGATAGGAAGCTTTTCGTATGAAATAAAACATGACAACTGTAAACTCGAAATGCCTTGTTTGTCAATTTCCAACTAAAAGTATTACTTATTAAGTACTGCTCTCAGGAGATCATCTACAGGACAAGGAAATGTCTAAATTACATGTTTTATTTACAATTTCGTTTTGTGCAGAAATGGCCATTTATTCCTCCATACGAATAAAAATTCACCGGATAAAAGCCGATAACCAAGTACGTAACAAGACTGTTCACGACTGCCCTTATATTTACACAACTTTTACAAGCTAAACAGAAATGTTCCGGAAAGGATGCCTGAACTATGTAGTTCATGTTTGAAGTCAATCCATTTCTTCTGCATTGACTATTTTCCTTTCGTCCTGTTACGCTTTGGAATAAATCGATAGGAAATGCTTACACAAAACGCTTTAAATGCGTTTTGCTGTACATGCATGCATGCATTTAAACTCAGACTATAAAAGTTATGAACGCATACAATTTTTCATAGAAAGTGGATTTACGTGACAGTAGGAAATCTTTATTAGCTTTCCTTTTGCATGCTGATGCAACAATGTGTCTCTCA